>JAOXNJ010141302.1:0-11038 GCA_028566655.1 Metis holothuriae
CCTATGACGTGTCTAGTCGGCGTGTTCGTCAAATGGATGTGCCCCAAGGGCCCACACCAACTCAAAATGCACCACTTACACAGAAAAACTCACAATCGCCACGAAATATCAATTCTTTGTTTTGCTCAAATGTTCTTCTCTTATTACGAAATTTTGCTTCCATCTCGGAGATCAAACATCGAGGTGTGCCTTTAGTAATTGGAGTAAGTAAGGCACAGGGCATGAGTAATGATGGGCCCTCCATGATGATGGAGGGCGATTTCAATGCGCGGATCAATCGACCATTAGCAGCTACTTCAATGCATCATTACCAAAGTTAATGGAGCCTTTATTTGTGCCTTTAGCAAAGTCTTTTGTAACCATTTCAAATACTTTGTTCCTTTCATAGCAGTAATAAAATGATTACAATACATAAAGAAGCCACTAAAGGCATTGTAATGACAACAACTTGGAATTGGGATCTTAGTAAATAAACTACTAAATAAATACAATGACAATAGAGGTAAAGTTCATTATTATTGCTCACCTACCTAAAAGTTACTAGGTCATTATGCAACACATTAAGAAATTGTACATATAAAGTAGATTTGCAGTACATTCAATAATAATGGATGTTTATGTATACTAGTAATGAATCTGACCTGGGAACTGATCAATTGATCTAGAGCCAATGTGCCAGGGCAATTGTGTCATTTTGCTCCACTTATTATTGTAACATTTGTGCAGCATTTCCATGAATGTCTGTTTTCTCTCCTCAAAAGCCAGGGACACCTTAGAGCATTTTGAACATTGTGTCATTCTTTGTTTACTTTTAACACCCACAACAATATCTCTTTTTAGTGTACTACACAAAAGCAGTTTATGTTGTGATTAACACTCAATTGGAGACAAACTTTCTACAATAGACATCTTGCTTATACAAACAAACATTGCAATAGTGGATGACTTCTCTCAGGGGATGACTTTTCACACCATTTTGGCTTAAGAAAAACAACTTTGTATATATAGGTACTACAAACTTGACACTTGTCTTAAGCCAAATGTGAAAGATTTTGTCATACATTGCTTCCATATTGCTTGATCCACCTTTTTATTTATTAGGAGCATTAAATAGTAAATTGAAGTGGTTAAGCTAAATGTGGAGTATTCAATGCAGTCAGTCAATAAGTCCTCCCTAAATTAGGACATGGCAAATAGCAATTCTGTTATGGCAAAGATCCCCTCTTAAGGCATCCCATAATCACTATTATGCCTCTGAAAAGGCCTTGGGACAGACAAAGAGGCATTGCAATGATTGGCACTAAATTTGAAGCACTTTGCAATAAAAGACAGTACATGAATTGTATACATACATTGTGTTTATATTATTGTTTGTAACAATAAGTGTGCTGTCATCACAGCCATATTGGTGGAGCCTCAAATGGGCACTCAAGATCGATGGAGCCACAACTGACAGATGGAGGATTCTTCTACATCACTTCTGTTCTAGTACATTCTATAATAAAGTTTATGTACTTTGTTATACAGTATTGTTTAGTAAGATGGTTTGGCCAGTTCAAGGTCGACAATGCTTTGACAATGTATTTCGTTACTGAAAACCAACGAAAAGTTTGGACAAAATATGTGGTGACCTTTTTCCTACAGTGAACTGATAATATCTCAATGGTTTCGTGTATCACAAAGAACTTAAAAAAGAGTTCTTTGATGGCTTTGTCAGTAAGGAAACGTTAATAAAATGTGTTTTTCTTCATTAAATGGTGTCGGAAAGTAAATCAATGACTATCATTTTTTTTATGTACTTTCGTACTGCACTGAATTAATTTTTACGAGTTGTTGAATATCCAATGAATCCAATAAAGAACCTTTTTTCAGTTCTGCCAAACTGCTTCAATAGAGTAGTGGGCTATTAAGAATGCATTGAAAGTGTCGGGTCATGGCATCATCTCTGTCTCTCATACTTGGCATCATTTTCACCCTTGAGAAGCAGTAATGAGCAGTAATGGACCTAAAAAGAGACTGGCTCCAGTAATGAACGCCATTCAAGGCACATTTGCACCGAAAAAAGCATTAGAAGCTTAGAGTATATTACTATTTGATAGTACAGTAGTGGTTTGTGCACTCTTTCTTCTGGTCTGTTTGCCTTTTGAATCCAATTACGTTGCAGAAGCCAATTGTCATGAGTGGCAGGCAGCCCATCCATCGTGGCCAGGCCGACCATTAGAGCTGCAGGCCGCCAATTTGGCTGCTGCTCCGACATTCAAATGTGCCTGAAATAAAACCCAAAAATGCAGCCATTTACGTAAGAGTATACTTTAATACGCTTTTTAGCTTACAGCACACTTCGTTACACACACACAAAACTTCCAAAGAGGACTGTAGTAAATGGTAGGAGCATCTCAAAATTGGAAACTGTACACATGTAAAGGTCGAAAATTTAAATAAACGCCGCGAATTCTTACATTTAGTACATACATATACTGACATTTAGGGTGCTTTCTCGCTCCAATATAGCACTTGCTGCACGAGCACGCTCGCTTCTGTTCACGGACACTTTTCAAGGCCTTGGGAAAGTGATAATAAGCGGATTCCGGCCATTCTTGATTGATCAATGCTTGAAGTTTGGTGGATGCGACATCATTTTGATACTCTTTATCTCTTTCTCTTCTTGGGCTTGTCGAAAAATAGCGCGAGACTCTGTGGCAGGACGAAAAATAGGTCCAATAGAGCGGCTATGTCGGCGTCCCAACTGACAGAATTCGAGGGAAAGAGCAATTTCGAGAGGAGAAAAGGTTAGACGAAGCACAAAATTTGGAAATTGGACTGAAAGAGAGCATCGATCGGTTGTAGCTCGGTGGTCGATTTGTCGGTTGTCTTGAGGGCGTCGAAAATAGCGAGCGTCGCTCTGGAATGATCACAGCACGAGGAAATATCACACATTGGACAACCATGCACTTTGATGATGGCCGTCGATTTTAGAAAGATGAGAACAAACGCACGAAAATCGGCGTCGCAATGTGTGTACATAGACTTGCTTGCATGGGGACAGGTTAATGTGCATGGGGTCTGTGATATGGACAGAGGGGAGATAAAGCTTCTTTAATTTACATTTGCATAGAGATTGACGAGAGATATAGAAGGCTTCTTCATTTTCACTGCTTTAATACGCCTGCTTGGAAATTGACCGCCATTATGGTGGGGTCGTAGGTGCCGGCCAAGAAGAACGTGTCGCCCTTCCGTTTGCTTTCCTTGCCCGTCTTGCTGCTCGACTTCGAGGCCGGCTTGGAGTACTCCTTCAGAGAGAGCACGCGGCACTTGTGCGAGATCGTCTGCACGTCGTTCTCGTCAGTGTGCGGGGACTCGAACAGCCCGCCCTACGGCAAACAGGACGACATTAAACATCAAAGTACATTAACCATGTTCTGTTCTAGAAAAATGCGACTAAGATGCGTTCTTACGGTCATTTTGAGGTCAAATTTCTTGCCAGGGGTCTCGATCTCTTCTGGGTGATAAAACCACTTGACCTTGACGACCATGTTACCGCTGCTCGTCTCCCAGAGCAACTCAATACGACCAACGTATGGCCGGTCTACACGAGCCGCCGAAAGGAAAACGGCACATTCGCCCACACTTAGAACTTCGTCGTCGCGTTGAATAGCTCGGTGATAGAGCTTCTTGACCCTGCCCTTGCTGCCGGGACGACGGTAGCCATCGTCGCCGTCCACCCAGCTCCATAGACGACGACCCGTCACGGGGTTGAAGCCAGACTTGGTCGTACGCGTAAACTTCTAGATATAATCAACATGTAATAATACTCGAAGACAATAGAATTCGGTTGCAAAATACCGCATTTTCGTCCTCGGACTCATCCTCGTCGTCGTTGTCGGAGGCATTGGTCTTGCTTCTAACGGTATTGAACGCCTTGCGGGTCAGAGAGAAGGTGCGGAGATTGTTGAACGAACCGTCCAACTTGACTTGTCCCTCGGCACCGACACCAGACTTCTTCTTGGTCACGCTCTTGTTGGTTTTGAGCACGCTGTTTGTGCTCTTCCTCCTCTTTGGCTGTTGCTCGGTTTTGCTGTTGCTCTTCTTGGCCGGGGACGAGGCCGGCGACAGCGAGGACGCCTTCGCCCTCGGCGACAGCGACGTGTTCACCGAGAGTCTCGTGGGCGACACCAGAGTGCTTTCTCGTCTGCAGCTCGTCAGACTTGTCAAATGCAGATGGCGATGATCACTTGAGCTGCTGTCCACAGAGTCGTTGGACATCCGACGCTTCCGCAAAGTGGCAATCGGGTCTGGATCGTAGACTATAACGACAAAACAATGTAAAAGCCAATGCATAATACCAGTGATATGCACTGTGTGATAGTGATACTTACCAACGTGAGAGTAGTTGGGTGGGAGCAGCCTGACGTTAGCCAAATCGACCTGGCGTCGGTCCCCATCATCTAGAAGCACTTGAACCATGTCTTCCTTCAGCGACACCTCCAAGAGCTCCACTGTGCCGGGGAAAAGACAGTTGTACACTTGACTCCAATAAACACAGACACGGGTCCCTACTGGCAGGTCGGCCATGCTCTCAGGACACACCTCCAATATCTGAGAGAGATAAAGTCAATCAAAAGTAAAGACCAAGCAGTTCGTCTTAAAAAAGACATCATTTAAGTTGTTTTTTGTTCTGTTTTATGCTACCGCTTCTTGTAGAATGTCGTCTCTGGGAAGAATGAGCGGCCTGTTTCCTCTCGTCTTTTCGATGTTTACGGCATAGACGTCCGGCAGCTGAGTAGAGCTCATTTTGGCCGGCCAAAACCTGCCTTCCTGAAGCATCAGAATGCGAAGATTGTCACGCAAATCGGAGGCACGGAGTGCAGCTGTCCGATTCGAACCACTTGGAGAAGACGATTCTTCTAATATAAAGCAAATTAACATTTAGTATTCTTTATTCGAAAGCTTTTGAGGGATAAAAATAGAACTGATTTGCACAAACCAGCAGTATTGTTTCCGTCGCTGAGCTCTCTGCCATTGCTTTCGTCGTGTGATCGTGAGTCGTCAGCTGACTCATGGGTACTATTACCGTTTTCGGGCTCATGGTCTATGACGGCTCGTCGATCGCCCTCACTGCTGCGACGCCTTTTCAACTTTGACGCCACGTTCGGCTCTGGCTCGCTCTGAAATATTCAAAAGGTCGACAACAAGCTCATGAGCACAGTTGCTACACACAAATTTGCTCTCTTTTAAGTCATTAAAAATTTAGGGGTACTGACGTGAGTCGATAAAGGCTCGTCGGATTGCTGTTCGAAGTGCTCCCCTTCGCTTTCGTCTTTCTGCTTTTTGAGAATAGTGCTGTTTTGATCCTCGAAGTCCTTTTCCTCATGCTCGTCCGAGGTGCCCTCCTCCTCACTTGACGTCTTGTAACCTTTTTGCATGGATGAAAGACAATTGATCATGAATAGATTTCTGGGCTTTTTGTGCACAATTGTTTCGGTGGAGCCGGTGTGCTTTCTTGGCTTCTCGCTCTTGCGCTTCTTCGACGAGGTGTTGTCTTCCAGGTCCCACTCCTTCCGTTCCGAAACCGACTCCGACTCCTTCTCGGAACTGGACCAACAAGGCGACAACAACGGTTTTGAGGGGGATTCAGTTCGACCATCGTCATCGTGATCCTCGTCGTCGTCATCGTGTTCCTGATCCTCCTCGTCGTCGTGTTCTTCCTCGTCCTCTTCGTCAAGTCTCTCCAACTTGGCGTTAGGCATCACCGATTGGCTGACGGTGTTGCTAGCCAGCTTCATGAGATTCGCAAACGGATTGCTCTTGCCCTTCATGAATTTGGCGTTGATTGTAGAAAGATTTGTTATACGATTCTGCAAATGAGTACGATAATTTAATATCGGTGCACTCTGCGTTGACGGCTCCTCATTCGCGTCAGATGCACAAGTGAGCTTTGGAGGCTTCAGCAACCTTTCTGATGATGTCTTATCGCCGTCAACGTTATTGCAAGGTTCCAGGAGAGGCGGGGACATGGAATCTCTTACTGGAGAAGATTCTCTGTCATTGCTCTTCCTTCTCGGCCCAGTTAACTTCCTAGGAGTATTATTTGGAGTTCTGTTGTTGGACACTTTGTTCAGGTGTCGCTTTGCAGGTCGTCCTGGTCCACGTTTAACGCCTTCGTTAGAGTGGCCTAGATGATGTCGCATGCGTCTCTTCATTCGGCGACGCAAAGCAGGCTTCATCTTGGCGATGCGACGTTGCATTTCCTTGTAGTTGGATTGCATCTCTACAAGTTTCGCTCTAAGGTCGACCTCGAGTTGACTCATGATCTCTGTGTTCTTGATCTGTCTGAGAATAATTGCCAGAGAAGGCATGGCCTCGGAAAAGGGATCGTCGCTTCCACCGTTCTCTTTGGAGTACCTCTTGATTCGTCGAGAAATGAAGAGCTTCATCAGTTCCTCGGAATTCCTTGACTTGAAGCGTCGAACATGGTACTCACGTTTCAAAAGGGTCAAGGGGTCAATAAAATTGACGAAGTGCTCGTAGTCCATCTTGGTGACAGAGCAAAGCAACGACAAATCCAGCCGTGATGCCAAGCAACCCTGTATGCCTAGACGCCAACAATCCAAGTGCGTTAGATCGCAAAGTGCAGCCACCCCTGCTCTTCTTGAGAGGCTATTATTATTGGCTCCAAGATCGGTGTCATCGCAAATTCGGTCGATGCCCTCGAGAAGCACCTTCAGACCATCAAAGGAGGTGGACGACTTCAACGGCGAAGATTGTGAAGAAGAAGCCAACATCAACAACGCCTCTAAGCCCAAAGATTTGTCCAAATCAGCCAAAGCAAAGGTCTCTGAGCTACAGGGCTCTTCCTTGACGACAGCATTAGTCGTGGTGGTAGTACTGGTGGATGCGATTGCAGTAGTTATAATTGCCAAAGTGGTTTCAGATGCGGTTGTAGTGGTAGTAGTTGTCATCTCCATTTGTGTCTCGGTTGAACTGATACTTTCAGTGGACTCTTGTCGATAATTTGAGATCGTCATGTCAAGACCTTGTTTCTCGTCATTTGTCAAAGTTGGAGAGGCTAGAAGCGCTGTCTCCTTTTTCACGCTGATGCACCCTTTGGTCTCTGTCTTGGATGACTCAGAGACGCCCAAGGGTGACAAGAAAGGCTCCTTCTTGATCTGCGTTTTGCCCTCAGGCCGCTCTTCACTCTTCTCTTTAGCCTCAAATGCTTTTTCATTCGCCTTCGGGCCCTCGCTCGGAGATGATGCCCCCCGTTTCACCTCGTGTTCGTCGTCGTCGTCGCTTACTGTGATCGTCTCGGGCACTCTGTTGACGTCGATTCTCGGTCGACTTGCTGTCTGTAGGTGCTGCTGCCTCATCGCGGCCTCCTGGTAAACACGCAGCTGCTGCATATATGCGTGTTGGAGCGGACTCAGACCCATTTGAGGAGGGACCATTGGGGGCAATGGTGGCACCAGACCAGACGAACCGAAAGACGGGGACGGAGCGGGCGGAGGAGGCCAAGGGGCGCCTGCAGTCGGCGCTGAGGACGCATTGGCACCATCTAAATCAGTCAGTCATTAGAAACAGATAAAGGAAGTCCTAAATTTTAGCTTTACCAGTTGGTATTAGTAGTATTTGTCCGGTAAGAGGATCCTTGGCTAGCTGGTAGCCCATGGGGATGGGATTGAGGTGCGTGCCACCCGGCAGCCAGGGCATCAGGTTGGGATTAGGGCCCATGTAACCCGGGACCGGCGTTGTTGGAGGCGGGGGTGGAGGCCACGACGAGGACGGCGTCCATGTGGTTGGACGAGGTGCGTCGACAGAGGGTGAGATATGAGGGGTGACTGTAGTATTATTTCGAAGCTCAGAAGTCGAGTCACCGTGCTTTTCGGTGCGTCGTCGACCAATGGCAATTCCCACTGGAATCGAGCCTATTCAAACAACAAATTTCGTTTCGTCAGGCAAGTGGTCTGACCAACGTTCAAAGCACGTTTGTATTCGTATGTATGTGAATTGCAAAAAAAGCGTTGATCGAAGCCAAATCGGCCGGCCAAAACACATCGACTTTATGAGTGGCCATAAAGAAGTTAAGGCGTGCCAGAATTGAAAAGCGCACATTGTTTCAATATTTGCAAAAAGAGAGGGCAAAGCAAACCTGCGGTCGATTCGATCTTGGTCGAGGAGGCGTTGCTATTGGTCTTTTCACGTTTGTGGTTCGCGTTGCACTTCTTGGCGCGCCTCCTGGCCGCCTCCCTCTGCCACTTCTGGATCTTGCTGTGGTTGTAGGGGTAGGTGCGACAACACTGGCCGTCGAAGTCGTCGACCAACACCTCCTCGTCGTCGGTCTTGCCCGACATCTGCGGCCGCCACACCGACTCCGACACCCTCGGCCGCGTCGCCGAGAACGCCGTGCCCGACGCCGACAACGGGTCCAGAATGCCCGACGACTGCGACGAAGGGAACAGCCCGCCGCGGTCCGGAGTCGAGAAGCCATGGGCAAACAGCAAATCTGCAAAGCAAGAAAAAGTTCGGCTTTGACAAAGAATGCGAAAATTTCTACCGCACTAATCTTGTAAAAGTGGTCGCAAATGAGAGCGTAATACTCAATTTTTAACGCTTGTTCAAAGAAAGTGAAAGAAAGAAGTTTCACCTCGATCCCGTCTGAAAAGGCCATAAATAAGCACTGGATACCAAGCCTTTAGAGCGCCCTTTGTAGCTTAATGGCACTCTTCTATTATGCATGCCTAGTAATCCTAGTCTGCAACGAAGAACGTACCTGAAGTATCTACCACTTACAGAAAGAAGAGTTGAGCGTACATTGTCTTATTCCTTACACTTACATTAGTAGGTATTGAAATTTTTAGTTCACTTTTACTCGGTTAAATAATGAGAGAAGGAAGAACAGTGACGGCTGAAGTAATTGCGCCATGTATTCATCAGAACTGCGTTGTTGAATAATGTGGCAGAATCTACGTCGTTTCCGTAGGTAAAAAAAGCAACAAAGGCGAGGGGAGAACAAAGAAAGTCGGGCCAAACCTCGAGTGTGCGACGAGTATCCGATGCTGCTGCGGCTCTCCCCAATGCGGCTGTCCAACTCGGCGGCCGTGGTCGTCCTCGTCGACGTCGATGAGGTCGGCGCCGTCGACAGCGATCCCAACAGACCTGTAAAATGGCGGTAAAAGTCAAAGCTCCGAAGTTCGTTAAAGCAACATGCAGCTCAATCAACAAACACAAACCGAGTCCCAAAGAGAAAAGTGGAGGGGCAAGAAAAGCCACAACGAACAAAGAGCAATTCCACCTACAATATCAACAAACTTGCCATGTTCTCCTTAAATGCTTGTCGTAAAATGCAACCATCAAGGAAGCTGAAACGCCTGTCAAGTGCACGTAGAACTTATTATGGACCACAGACAGGTAACTACACTTAAAATCTTGTCTTCTCTATTTAGCGCTATAATGATCACGGGCCGAGGCCATAAACGTCACTTCACTTGTATTCACTGACTCAAGCGACTACTGCGTAGGTAGGTACGTATTAAGCTGTGTACATATTTTGGGCCTCAGACAGAGCTTTTAGCGTTGAGGCAGCAGTGGTGGAGAGAGAGTCGAAAGTCAAAATAGGTACACACTAGTGCGTATACATAGGAGCTAATAGTGGCTGGCTATAACGAGTAATGTAAGTTGAAGCATCAGAGGAGCCAGTCTGGTCTGGGTTTGAAGATCGATCGAGTGGTTCGATCGATTGCGGCCAAGGCATTGGAATGGAGAAGTCATTTTGAGTCCACAGGAACGTCACCAGAGGGAAATTCCGAAGTAGTGACTTACCCGGCAGGCCATGATGATGATGCAGCAGCCATGGCGGGGGGCATCGCGGGGCCGGCGCCATGATCGCCGACGAGGAGGACGAGGGCAGCGACGTGGGCGGAAGCAGGCCACGTTGGTGCAGCTGGAGATGCTGCTGATGCTGGAGCAGAAGCTGGTGCTGCTGATGCTCCAGACGAGCTGCCATCAGGCTCCTCAGATGCTCTGTAATAAACATAACAAGCTCAGACACCAACTACAACAAATTACATAAAGGGAACATTCAATAGCTAACTGACATGAAAGAAAAAGCGACAGGAACGAAATTATATGAGCTTTGACGTTAGTGAGTCACTTCAAAAGAGTGCATGCACTGAGTAAACCACCATCACCCAATCCGTAGGATCTTAAAGCAACACTTGTGTAGTACATGTTATTGCAATATAAAGGTTAAAGCAGTATATTATGGCTGTAAGGTGGGCGATGAGACCCAATTGCGATAAGACTCTGAGTCAGAGGCCATGAATCCCTTCTCATCTGTCGCTTGGTTACAGTCAAACCCATACCTGGGGCCCCACAAAGCCAGTGCTTATACCTCTTCGATCCTTAAAACAGAACGAAACGACAAAGAACGCATTTTCTACACTTATCTCCTATTTTCGTAATGACTTTTTCTTACTTCAAATATTCAGTGCTCATATAGCGGTGCAAGAGAAAACGATAAAAAGCAAGAAAAGAGTCTACGTACTCTACTCACCCACTTGATAGCGTCATTCTACACCATTAGCATTGTGCCTCTCTAATAACAAACACGATAAAATCTCGACTTACACAGCAGTGACAGTATTAATACGAACCACTACATACTCGTCCCTTGGCTCAGTCTGATTGATGCAGTAGACGCTTGTATAGGTATATAAAATGAACGCAGTATCTCAAGTATAGTGCCTGTATTTATTATAAGCTTAAGAATAATGCAGTTTATGTAAGACATAATAAAAAGTGCTGTACGTTTTGAAGCACATAGGACGTGGTTAAATGACTGCGCACCCCCTTTCTCGTCCTTGTTTGCCGCCATAAACCCTTTTTAGACTTCGTTAGCACAGACTTGATGGCCGAGCCCAGTAATGATGTATACAGAACGAAGCCGCAATCAAACAATCGACTTGATGGATGCCCTCATTGGCTTGGGCCGGATGCAAAGCTTCGTATTAACGACAACAACGCATGCAGCCAGGCATGACGA
>JAOXNJ010141411.1:0-11037 GCA_028566655.1 Metis holothuriae
GGAGTGCAGTGCACGCCCACATGCACACTGCCTCTGCCCAAAATTTGCAAATTACAACAAGATACCAATGTTTTTTTGAAATTTATAGATACTTTGTTATCAAACTCATTTAAGCGCAACTTTTGACTGTAGTAAAGTTTGCTTGCAATTTTCTTTTTTTGACCATAAATATGTGCCAAAAGTAGCGACAGTTTATCTGTGCCACCCTGTACAAAAAGGAGGACTTGTAGTAGTATAGAGTGTGTATTGGGCTTGGAGCCATTTCCCTGGTGGATGTGCGGCCAAGATGTAGTTCCAGGGAATGGCTTTACCCAATCGACGTGGTGGTCGGCCACACATTGTCGTTGTGGGCGACGTCATTGAGAAAGCCAGAATCCAGGCCCCGGGGGACACCAATGTGTTGCTTCTTAGTTCTTGTTACCCCGTATATGTATACTAGAGGTACGTCTACTACAAAGCTCTCTGAGATGCCCAGGAATTGCGTCTAAGGAAATGCTTGATGTTGGAGGAATAAATGGTAAGTCATATTGGCTGAAACGACGCAGGTAAATGAGATTAGGTTGTGCTGCAAAAGTTTCTCACAAAAGCACTTTATCCTAATGCACTTCTGACAAGGGAGCTTGCATACTCGTTGTTGACTGGCTCTCAACTCTCAAGTGGCCATAAAACGAGCTTTATAGCAAGGACAAACAAGGCCAGAAATATATGTACTAACACGGAGTAATAAGAGCTTACTACAGCTTCTGTTTTAAGGCCAGACTTGTTTTGGGGTTGCTCCAGCTTCTGCTCTTATCACTGGCACTAAAAAAGCTCAGAGAATGCCACAGGGCACACCCTCCACTTCTTACAGTATACTACGTCCTTATATTACTAGCATTTTTATACTCCTTATTTACAAAAGATTGTACTCCTACCAATGTAGTGTGCAGAGTAATGTGTTTAGCCATTGTTATTGTTGGCCCCGTTTTATCAATATGGCCCCATTGGGAGCCAGGGCACTTGGGGTGACCCTGACCAGCATTGATTGCTGTATCGAAGCACTCTCTGACACGCACATTCCCCACCAAATCTATGTACATTTTCGCCTAAAAAGCAGTGTAGCAATTGTGTTTAGAACTGAATAGGGTCCAAAGGTCACGCTCCCACAGGTAGGGCTTCCAATCTCCTGAGTGTCTGTAGCAATGCATTAGAAGTCCATCAATTATTAGAGAGTCTGGCCCCTCATGAAGAGCTGTCACACACCAAGTCAATTCTGTATAGCTGTAATGGGAGAGAAGTGACATAATTATGCATTGCCTGCATGTCTCTTATAACCTTCTCTTTTGATGGGGTGATTACGTGTGGGTTGATGAATAATGAATTAGTGACAGAGATGGGTGACATCCCAAACAAATTGCCAGACAAGATGGGGATCTCATTCCAGGGCAGCCTTCGACTAAGGAAAAAAGATAAGATAACACGACGAAAGTAGTCAAAGTATGTACATAATTTAATGGATCCACCATTAAAGAAAGGAGACTGTAGAATGTATCTATTAAAAATGAAGGAGGGTATTGAATAACATGGATTCAATGGACTATTGATGCTGATGAAGAAAGGGTACATTTTACAGAAGAGACCTTGAGGAGAAAGGACTTCTTTTAGAAAGCCCACATGCAGCTGCTGTGTGTGAATTGTACACATACGTGATGGGCTTCTATAGGAGTCCTAGGAGATGTGTAGTGTCATGACTGTTTTTGAGTAAAGTCAGCAAGCTCCACACTTAACAGCAAACTTTCACAGGAACAATAAGATCGAGTGCACAAGAATGCTGGTGTTCTGACTCCACTTCTTGTTCAATTGTCTGTCCTTACTTGCATTGCAGTGCCAATACGGCTTATTCTGAGGCCAATCACGTCTCGGAGGGCGACACGAGTGGCATGCAAAAAGGAATACTGCTCCTTTAACTGCCACTTCCGAGAATTGCTAACACTACATGTACACAACTTTTTGCAATAGCTGACTTTTTCGCAAATGCGAATGTATGTGCCTCGAAAATCGTCTTGACAACTTGGCTCACTGCTGACTGCGCTCCAATTTGCAACGGCCCTACAGAGGCGGAAGGGTGATCGAAGTCAATTGAGAAGAATGGAGATAAAAATGGGAAGGATAACTTGATAATGGAGAGCTAAAGTTAAAAAGAAACAAAGAATAGTTTCAGCTACTTTTTTAGGCAATAAAGATTTAACAAGGGATGAAGAAGCTCATTATTGATGAAAGTGAGCTAATGGAGGTCAAAAGGCAATCAAAGTCAGCAAAACAAAATTTAATGGGTATTAGTACTACATATATTCGAAAACTAAAAGAAATACAAACAATTATCTAGCAAAATGTTCAAATTGAAATTATGAGTAATTGTTTTTTTTTTAAAAAGGAAAAAAACAATTTAAAAAAATACGAAAAA
The DNA here is from genome assembly GCA_028566655.1 of Metis holothuriae. Taxonomy (NCBI): domain Eukaryota; kingdom Metazoa; phylum Arthropoda; class Copepoda; order Harpacticoida; family Metidae; genus Metis; species Metis holothuriae. Next base: position 2,444 of record JAOXNJ010141411.1, read on the forward strand.
AGATCTTGGACAAATTTGGGTGATTTGCATTTCCACAGACTCGTCGGGGGCGAGGGCTGCGGAGAGGGAGGAGCGGCGGGGCGCGCATCTGCGCGCGGCGCGGCAGCTGCTGGAGCGCAGCAGCCTGCTGCTCCGCTCCTCCTCCAAGCTGCTGCTGGCCTGCCCGAGCAACTCCTTCGCCAGGGAGAACAGGGACGCCGTCTTCTGCCAGATGCGCCGCGCCATCGACCTCATGCACTTCGTGCTCTTCGAGCGTCTGGGCAGTCTGCGGCGACGGCCGAGACTGAGTCTGCGTGCGTCCTCCAGCTCGGAGGAGGAGGAGGAGGAGGCGTCCTCCTCCTCCTCGTCCAGCGACGACATCCTGCCCATGATGAGCGACCCCTTCGACGGCCAGCCGCCGCTGTTCGCCTCGCTGGCCTCGTTCGAGGCCAGCGTGTCGCTGCTACGGCTGCAGACGCCGGTCAGCGACGCCTACAAGGCGCGGTTGACGCGCGCCCTGCGGCGCATGCTGCAGGAGACGCTGCACGACTTCACCGACTCGGCCTACGTGTCGCACGAGCACCGCCAAAACCTGCTGCTGCACGCCGACCGCGCCGCCGTGGAGCTGGCGCACCTGCTGCGCACCGCCAACCCCGACGACGTGGCCAAGACGAGCGGCGCGCGCGGCGTGGAGGCGGCGGTGCGCACGCTGCTCAAGAGCAGCGGCGAGCTGCGCCTCGAGCTGCACGCCACGGCGCTAGAGTTGACACGGCCCCTCATCGACAGCTGCACGCAGGCGGCGGCCATCCTGGACGCCATCAAGGCCTCGGCCATGGAGGACATGCAGCTGGACGACCTCGACTTCCACGTGGAGCGGCTGAGAGAGCTCGTCTGTTACATAGAGGACGTGGCCAGACTCATGCGCCACGTGTTGATTGGCGGCGCCAATCTGGCATTTGCCAGACACGCCGTTCTCAATGTGGCTCATTTCGGGCCCCAAGTAGGTCTGGCTGGACACGCACTTCGTCGTGTGGCCGTTGATCAGGACGAGGATCACCGTCATTCCAAGGCCTGTTTGCAGTTGGCCGTGGAGAATTTGGATGCTTTCTCAAGACTTTGGGCGGCTCTGATGACTGATGTCTCTGATGTGGCCAGATTGCTGCAGATGCAGCCCAGACCTCAGCCACCGGGAGTGCTGAAGATGGTGGCGCCCGAGGACGAGAGCAGATCCAAGGAGAGCTCGCTGCCCACCTTCGTCATCTCGCAGGCCGAGGAGAACGTGGAGGAGGACGAGGACAACACCGAGGCCGAGAACGAGGGCAACACCAATGCCACAAACTTCTTGGACGTGCCTCAGGCCTACCGATCATCGAATTCCATGTCGAATCCCATCGATTTGAGTCGCAGTGCCTCCTGTGTTGGACTGCAACAAGTAGGGACTAGAGGCGATTATATGCACTCTTCACCGAGTCGCAGTGCGCCCTTTCTGGTTCGTCGTCACTCGGATGTGGCCGCCTACTACTCTGGTTCGGAGCAGAGGGAGACGCGGCAGACAGAGTTCGAGGACAACGAGATCGTGCGCAGGGCCAGGATCATGGAGGGCATGGCGACCGATCTCTTGGGCTTCACTAGACAGCACTCGCATCCCAGAGTGAGAACCACGCAGGACTTCTTCACGCTGGCCGACAAGTTGGCCGAGGACACGAATCTGCTCTACAAGACGGTGAGGCTTTTCTCCTACTCGATGCCGTCCGGCGAGGACAAGCGCGGTCTGGTCGCGCTCGCCGACGGGCTGCCCAAACACTGCCACCACCTCAGAACGCTCATCCAGGTCAGAAAATCTACTATAAGAAGACCTTAAATTTTATACTGAATGCTTGAGTGGTTTCTGTAAATGGAGCACTTAAATAACTCTTTTATGCTTAATACTTTTGCCGCAGACGTCTACGGTGGGCAAAGCGGCGACCTTTACGAAGGTGGACCACGTGGTTCGCCAGAGCTCGCGTCTCGTGTCGCTGGTGGGTCAGGTGGTGCGCGCGTGCATCGACAACGCGTCCAAGTACGGACTGGACCTGAGTCAGTTGTCGCTGGAGGAGGGGGCAGGAATGCACAGCGGGTCGCACCACGACCTCTCCTTCGGCGGCTCAGCCTCCTCCTCGTCCATGGCCTCGGCCGCATCGGCCGGCGGCGGCGGCGGCTCCTGACAGTTCGGGATGTCGAGGGCCAGGTCGGGGCTGAACAGCGCCAACAGCGCGTCCAACAAGAGGACCAGGGTCTCCTTCCTCCTCTACTAGACGCCCCCTCCTCTCCTCGACATCCGCACTAAACGCAGCAGTCAAAGCTCCAGTCCAGAGAAGTCAATCAAGCAGAACAAGACCAAAAAAACATTCCTGCAGCCAAGAAGAAGAATTAAAAAAAGGTTTCTTATCCTTTAACGAGACGAATATTGGCCAAAAAGATGAGCCTGAGGAGAAGGTGACAAGTGGCATGAGAGTCTTACTACGCATGTTCATACCCACGATGCGCAAAATAATGATGGCATGGCGTCCCCGCATGCTCGTGGAGGCAGTGGCAGAGGGCCTTGGAGGCTTTCTTCCTTGCTTTCGTCCAGGATCCGACATTGGTCCCTTTCCTCGAACTCTTTGTCGGCTTTGTTGGTTGATCTTCTCGTTATTGTTGCTCTGTCTCTCTCGTTGTTGTTGTCAATACTGTTCGTTCTCCACGTTGCTGGGGCCAGCTCGTTTTTGGCCATTGACTGTTACGACGTTCGTCGACAATTTTGCACGATCAACTCACAATCATCCACTTGTCTCTCTGTAATAAGTCCGAGTTGCTACTTCGATAGATCGGTGTCACTCATCTGTCTCGATGTCCTCCGCACGTCCTGCGTGTCTGAATGTCTGTCCACCCAACCTCAGCTGTGTTGCCTGCCCACCTTCAAATCAATCAAGTAGCACTCTCTAGTCGATGTTTCACAAAACAAAACCATATCAACGCGTAACCAAAATCCTCTTGTTGATGTCGTGTTACACAAACTCACCAATTAACCTTTCTGGAAGCAAGGCTTGATTCATTCATTGCGTCCAATACAAAGCACGCTCGTACATACTCACATTCATTCATATCTATCGTACCTCTACGTGTTGACATTGCAGAATAGAAGCAAGAAAAAACAACGACTCTTGACCAGACATTTCTCTCACAAGTATCGCTCATTCGAGTCCTCAAATATCTTAACAAATGAAAAGTCAATCACTGCTTCTTGCTTTCGACCTCTTTCTTAATTTCTGCCTCAACTCTCTCCGTAAATCTCTTTACTTCGTCGTTCTTCTCGATTTGCTGGCTGCTTTTGCTGAGGTCCCCGACATTGAAGCTTTGATTGTTCATCATGTGGGTTATTGGCAGGTCCTCAGGCTTCCACTTGATCATCTTGTCGATGTTGAGGGCCAATCTGACCGATTCCCTGCTCACGATTTGAGCCTGTGTGATGGTGAAGAGGTTCGAGGTGAACCAGTAGAGGTTGAGGCCGGTGCCGAACTGACACATGAAGGGCACGGACACGATGGCCATGCCGTAAATGAGGTTGCGAGTAAACGAGGGCTGCGAGCTGAGGTCCATGCCGTCGCCGCCCACTCGCAGGTGGATCAGGAGACTCGAGACGGTGAGCACTGGCAGCAGCATGAACGGGTCCGGCGCCGTGAGATCTGGGAACCACAACACACCCTCCGTCGCCATTGAAGACACCGGTGCATTTATCATACCTATTGAAGGACAATCAAAGCTCGAATGTTGAATATTCTAAAAATGTACATTGATGAGAAGATTGGGTCTTTCCTCTAAGTGCAAAGAACATAGAAGCGAAGACGGTTCCGGAGAAGAAAATGGGGATGTACATGGCAATCATCACCGGGTACACTTTCTTCATGACTGAAAACATTTCTTTCTGGGCATCCTGAACTGTCGAACCAAAGAAGAAAAACCTTATTTTCGTAATTACACGTAATTGACATTAATCAAAGAATTATGCTTGTTAATACGTTGATTGAGGTCGCCGTTCTTCTTGGCCTCCAACAATCTTATCTGACTTCGCTGTACCTCGGGCAACATGTTGTTCTGTTTCACCGCATTCCTTCCTGATTTTTTTTTTTTTTTATTCAAAGAAAAGAAACAAAGGACAACATTGAAGGTCACCTGACACACCTTAATCTTACAGACGTTTTAAACGCAAAACTCACGGGATTGGACGAAGATGGGGAAGATGAGCGTCCGCAATGCCACTGTGGCTGCAAGACAATACATGCCGTCATTAAACCCACATCATGAGACACTACATATACTTGAGAACTTTTTTTAGGAATAAATAAACAGTGAAAAATATTAGAGTAGGACTGACTGCAAATGATGCAAGCCCACCAGGGCAAGTTAGTCTGATCATGCAAGGTCTCCATGAGGCTCTGCAGGGCTCCGGCCGGCGTGGAGTTGCACAGGCCGAGGCTGGCAAAGTCCGACGCCGACGAGGCCAACGTCTCCGTCTCCGATGCTCTATTTAACAAAAAAAATTAATTATCTTAAGCAATGAAACAATTAATGGCTTATTTGTTCACTTTTGCAAGGCATTTGCTGCAGAGAGATCGAGGGGTCCAGTGGAAGACAACGAGCGTCTATGCTGCAGCAACACCGACTTCGAGCAGATGTGCGGCTTCGTCATTAACGTGGACGACGTGAGACTGGAGGACATCCTCAAGGACGACGTGTAGGCCATGGTCCGCATGACCACCATGTTGTAGACCCTCAACATCTTGCACAAGTCGGTGAAGCACTCGCCGGTCTCCTAAATGTCCTCAACTTAAAATGTGATCATTTGTGGTGGTTTGTTTTTGTTGTCTTTTTAGAAGTGCGAGTGAAGTGTTGTGATCGCGCCGCAATTTATCCGATTCGAGTCGACCCGAAGTCCGAGCTCGGGTTAAGAATGCCCAATTATCAAATTGAGAAGAGTGTTTCTGTTTTATCCAATGAAATGTGAGAACCAATTTCATCACAAAATTTAGCCTCTCTTAGGTCCTTTCCTCAGAAACTTGTAACGCCCCAGATAAGCACATAATGCATAGGGCGTGCAGAAGTCGCTCTTATCCTGACAATAATAATCCTCTTTGTAACGAGAACGTCAAGCTTATCAACGTGCCCCTTTTTGCAGTGGAGATATCGCCCATGTTTTCACAAGAATTAGTAATCACTGACTAAGGCACTCTCAGTTTCGTAGGACGAGCCTTAAAGGAAGCTTTACATCAAAGAAGAATGGACCCCAAACGCCTCTTGGAGCGACCAAACCTGCCCAAACTGGTGCAGTGGGTAAGCTGAAAAAAGAGGCAGATTTTAATCAATTTCCTTATTAAAAGATTCGTTTCAATGAAGGTGATATTTCTTTTTCAGATTCTCCTGTTCATCCTGACCTTCCTGACCCGCTACGGGGGCAAGGGCGGCATCATCTTTGTCGGAGGAGCGGCCAGTGACGCCATTCTGGGCCTGACAGCTGTCTACGGCTGCTTCGTCTTCGTCTCCGTCCAGATTGTCGGAGTAATCTTCGAGGAGGAGGCGCATCTCACTGTAAATCAATCATTCAAAAAGGAATATTAGAAAATTAATAACAATTTTGATTAAAGAACCTGATATTCGCCATTGTCGGCCTCATTCTGACGACTGTGTCGGTGCTGATCGAGGTCTTCTCTGGGCTGCACTATTTCTGGCGCGGGGTCCACGCTTTCCTCACGGCGGCCACGGCTGTGGCATTCGGGTTCGACGTGGCGCACGCGCTCTTCTTGAAGAAATGAGGTGCAAATCTCTCATGAAAGGAAAGCAATGAAGAATTCGCTAAGAACAACTTCAGAGAGGATGTGAAAGGATCAAAAGAAAGAACCACTCCAGCTTCAAACTTTTTTGATGGATTGTTTTGTCCCTAGCATTGATGGAAGTCTGTCTTCTTGAGAAATTTATGGTCATTTCTGTAGTGAACACTTTTTTTTGTATACAATGCTTTTTAAAGAGGCGAGGGCATACTTGAAGGAGCACGAAGAACATGGGAACAAACATTGAGTCATTTCTGATCGTAATTTAAGTCGCTGTGACTCATATTAGGCCACTTTTGTCTCCTCCCCACATTTGTTTGCACGAGTGATGTTGCACTTAATTAACCGGTCTCTGTTTTGGCATCGTTGTTGGGCGCATTCTCTGCTGGCTTGGGAACGTAAACTGTACCGATCTCGCCCGCACCGAAGCTGATTACGGTACAGTAGCCGTCCGTACTGGACACCAAGCAAACGTTGCCATCTGCGGACCTTCAAGTAGCAAAGAATTGCTTGATAAGTAAACTTAAAAGAATAATAGAGCGCACATATATCTGAAGCATTTACGTTGACACTTAAGTATGTCAAGATAAGAGTCATGACTTATGAGCAACCACCCAAACTTGGAAGTTTAGGGAGGTCTAATCTTTCGGGGTTGCTTAATAAATAATTGCCTGCAAATTTTGCAACAAAAAGTGAGTGTGAGACATTCCTGAGCGATCATTAACGAACCGCTGGTCAATAGCGTTGGTAGTAAATTTGAAACCTATTTTAGCTGATATTAAAGCGTTTACGACAAGGCTGTCATTGTTCCTTACCAGGTAAGATCAGTAAGACTCAGATAATGGATTTTTTCCACTCTTGCAAAAGGCAAACTTTGCTGCGTGTCATAAAAGGTGATTGACGATTGACCAATCACAGCGAAGACCATGCGGTACTCAAGCTTTAGCCAAGGCTCCCCATTCTTGTTTTCTCTTAAGGCGTACTTGATAGGACTGAAGGCCACACCGACGGTGCACTCATTTGATGGCAACTGTATTAATGGCCTTCAAAAAACGAGAAAGAAAAGTTAAATGACTCCATGTATTAACTGTACAGTAAACAAAATTCTCTCTCACTTTGTTAAGTTGTTTCTGCTAAAGACGAAAGTGCAGTTCGTGGTCTTCTCCACGTTCTTAGTGTCCTCCAATATGCCAGAAGGCACCAGGAGCAACAGACCGTCTGGACTAAAGCTGAGTCGACGGAAGAATGAGGGAAATGTGTCGTCGTGAAACAGCCTGACACTGCCAACAGTGTTAGTGGTTGCACTAGTAAGCTTCTTGGTAGTATCCGACTCATTTTTTGTGGATGCACTATTTTCCTCGATTTTCGGCGGCTGCGGTGGCTTGAAGCGTGAAGTGCGATAGGCCACCTTCCAACCCTTCGTATTGTACAACCTCAAACACCTAGGTAAAAAACACAATCCAAAGAATGTTAGCTGTAAAATGGAGCAGACTTTCAGCTTCAATGCACACCTGTCACTGGATATGGTGGCCAAGTATTTGGCCAACGGATCCCAGGAGACGCCGTTGACCCATCCCTTGTGGTCGCAGAGCATCTTGAGCTTGGCGCCCTTGTTCAGGTCGAAGATGCAGACGCTGTTGTCGACGCTGCACGAGGCCAAGTAATTGCCGCAGGGCGAGAAGCTGAGATCGATGACGTCCTGCAAGTGACCTCTTAAGAAGTGCAGATTGGCGTAGCTCTCCACGTTGTCGGCCGGCGTCTCGTTGAAGATGTCGGGCGCCGCGCTCGTCGCCTGACGGTGCCACACAATGACCAACGAGTCTACAGCGAACGAAAGACAAAAAGAACTTAGAGCAAAATCAAAGATGGTTCAAATAAAAGGCAAAAAGGATTTCTAAATGACCGCTGTCCCCGGAGGCGAGCAGTTTCCCGTCGTTGCTCCACTGGACGACGTTGACGCCGTTCTGGTGTCTGCCCAGGTCGCTCAACACGTCCAACTTGGCCTTGCAGCCCTCGTCGAAGCTCAGCTGCCACACCTGCAACAACATCACATAAATGACTGCTCCATAATCCAATAACGGCGCTAATTGTGGCGTACGACGACATGCTGGTCGTCGCCGGCGGTGGCCAGACGCTGCACGCCCTTGTGGTCGGGGTCGACGGGCTGGAAGGCCACGGAGGAGACGCGCGCGATGTCGTGCCACCGGATCCCCGGCGTCTGCACTCGCATCTTGGACACCCAATTGGCCAGGGAGAAGTCGCACTTGTTATTTATTACTGATCTGAAGACGACAGCGATAGCCGATAGAGGGCGGCTAAAGTTGAGGCGGCTTTGGGCGCCAGTCTTTATTTATTTTTGTTGTTTGGCGCGCGAAAATTTGGGCGCGCTGTTGCCAGCAAAAACGTCTTGAAAAGCGCCCAAACGCCCGCGCCGCTGGTCACAAGGCCACTCTGACGGATCGCTTGGGGGAGTTCATGCTGGAGGGGGGCGGTTTGGTTCTCGTTGTACAGGTGTTCAATGTGTCGAATATTCATTCAAGGTTTATGTGGTCGAGTGTGATACCACCAACTACCAGACCTCCAGGATTGAATAAAGGATCGGTTGCCTTTTCTCCTACTCGTGATTGCACTTTAGGGTGTCCACTTTTTAGATTTTTCTTTTGGATCAAAAAATGCAAACATTCTAGGGATAGGCAGGCTTACAGCAATTCACATGCAAAATTTCAGCTCTCTAGGATGAAAAATGTGGAGGCTCCAGCCAAAAAATGTTTC
>JAOXNJ010141520.1:0-11036 GCA_028566655.1 Metis holothuriae
ACGACCATTGGCGAAGATGGAGAAACAAACGCCTTAACAGGAGAACTCAATGGAATACTGGTATATGCACCAATGAAGTATTCCGATATGGTATTTTCTTTGAATCGAGGAGACCAGCTGCAACTTCGTGGCAGTACCGTTGTAACCAAAGCAACCATGGGTTCACTGTATGGAATCAACAATCGCTACATTCATTTTAAGGCTACTGAAATCGAGAAACAATGAGAATAATTATCATAATACTATTGTTAGTAGGATGCTGTTCGGTGAGTATCGGACAAGTTGAACAAGGCGATGGAATACTATCGCCTCACATTGGACTTTTTGGAGATGCTGGCGACCCTGCCAGTCGAGACTTTCCAATGATACTATTGAGTTACGAGCATATGCTTTCAGGTTTAATTTCTGTTGGTGGATTAGTCGGTTATGAGTCAGCTACGCTTGAAAACACTTTTGCTGATAATGAATCTCGTAATCGGTATTTTATCGCTGCTCTTGGAAACATTCACTTTTTACAGGGTGAAAGTCTCGATGGGTACGGAACGCTGAAACTTGGGTATGAAGGGAGCAACAATGATGCGAATAGTGGCTCGTTCCTGTTCGATATTGGTGCAGGACTTCGCTACTTTGTCAGTGACGGATTTGCCCTTATGGGCGAAGCAGGAACAGGTTACTCGAATATTCGAGTAGGCGCTTCGTTTGTATTCTAATGAGATAAACATCTCAAGCAAAAAAGCCATCCAAATTCAATTTGCGATGGCTTTAACGTTTTTATTCTTAGAACAGGCACTTATCTCGTCGTAAACAAGATAGCAGTAACCAACAATATATTTTGAAGTTTGTCAAGACGTGAAGCAATTAAGAATTGTTATTAGCTATTAGTATTCGATAAAAACCTTGATTAAGTTTAAGTGTTTTTCAATACTACTTTCGGCTGAAGAAAGTTAAGATATGTATGTTTAAGATGTTACTCTTTTTTGATTATTTAGAAAAACCCAACCTAAAATGAGGGGTACGAGAATAGATAGCATAGCAATCCTTTGATTGAATGAGTTGGAAAGCAATCCAAAAATCAAAGGTCCAATTAAGGTGGCAAAACGAGAAAAGATCGTATAAAACCCAAAATAAAAAGAGGATTCATTTTTTGGAATAATAAAAGAAAAGTATGACCTTAATAGAGATTGGGTTGAACCTATAACCAGTCCCGTTAATACACTAATAATGGCAAAATGGTATATGTTATTAACAAATTGAGTTCCAATTACAATCAAAATCCATATAACAATAGATAGATTAATTGTCCATAGGACACCTCTTTTCTTAGCTAAAACTCCAGAAAACCATGTTGCTGGGAATGCAATTAGTTGCACTAAAATCAGTAACCCTCCTAAGGTTAATGTATCTAACTGAAGGGTTTCTCTGCCAAAAAGAGAAGTAAAATAAATAACTGTATCAATTCCTTCATTTACAAGCCAAACAGCCAATAAAATGAATAGTAATAACTTCGGAATATTGATGTTTAACACATTCATTGTTACATCTTTACCAGTTGATTGATTCTGAGGAAAAGATTTTAAGGCAAAAAGTGAAAAGAGACCATAGAAGAAAATAGTAATTAAAAAAGGGAGTCTTAACAATTCGGGAAATAATTTCTGCGCTGCAAGGACTAATAGTAAACAAAGAATACCTCCAATATAGCCCACCCCCCATGCAAAGCCCGACACACTCGTTCTTTCTTTTTTATTTGAGATGTGTGGAAGTATTGAATCATAGAGGGAAAGAGAAACTATGAAAAGTCCATTTGCAACTACAAATAAAAATGAAAACAAATATTTTGACGAAGTTGGTATGAGAACCAAGAGCAGCAAAATAGCAAGATTAATAAAAATCGTAGACCGAAGCGTTTTTGTTCTATCTGTATTATCTGAATACCTACCAATGATTGGACTAAGAATTATAGCCAAAATAACGCTAAAAGATAAACACAAACCCCAGATAAAGTCACCGTTGTTATACCCTTTCCAAACTTCTTCTTTGAAGAAGATAGGGAACGCATATGCATTGAAAATCAGAACATATGCAGAGTTTGCAAAATCGTACAAACTATAACCCAATACTTTCTTGTTGCTAATAACCTGCATTTTCATATTCTTTGTGATTCCAACAATACCTACTTTCAAGCCAGTCAATGAAATCTTGAAAAACTGTTCTCTCAAATTGGTTTAATTTGTTAATGCAGCTTGATAACATTTGCTTCTGTTCGTTTACTAGGCTTGTAATCTTTGACATGTAGATTTGAGATGATAAGATTTCTCTCATTTCATGTAATTCACTTGAAGTAAGAGAATTTCCAAGTGTAGTTGTCAAAAAGTTTTTTTCATTATCTTTTCCCTCATCCATAACGATGGCCTTAGCAAGAGTTAAAGCACTAACATATTCAGCTTTTTGTCCCCTTTCGTTAAATGAGGAGTATAAATCATCATAAACATCATTTTGAATTTGGTATATATTCCCAAAGCTTTCTCCTAGTAAAACTTGAAAATTTTCCGAGAAGCCATTTGGGTATTTTATGGAGAAAAATACTTTCATCAAAAGAACAAATAATGCATTGGTTTTTTTCAGCGAGGTAGATTTATAAAAATCCAAGTAACTATCTTCTGATTTTATAACATTTATGTCCGCCATTTCCCCAACTACCATATCGCTGTAACAACTTGTAAAATCAGAAATTAGATCAATGTTGGTATTTTTCTTGAACTCCTCTAAATTTCTGTATACTAGACTATTGATAAAATTTGACACCAAGAGTGTAGCATTACGTCCATGTTGTATATGAAAAGCAGGTAATCCACGCCTCTCATAATCACCGTCAATCAGGTCATCCAAAATTATTGAAGACCGATGCACTAACTCAAGGGCAAGGAAAATTGGCACATACTTCCCTTGAAGATATTTTTTTCCTAGCAGCATGTATAATAAGGCTGGTCTCATTCTACGTCCTGGGAAAAGAGCATCGTTGAGAAGTCTATGAAGATTTTTGGGCTGCGATTTTATTAACTCATTTAGTGAGGCATCAACTAAACTTTTTATTTCTATTCTATCTTTTTTGAATACTACCATGTTTAAATATTACCAATATTTAAGTTTTCTGTCTGGACTTCCAATCAATATAAATTGTTAATATAATTAAAGATACGATTGTAATTGCGTACCACATCCTGTAAAAAATACCACTCGAATCAATTTCTGGGACCATTCCCCAATAGAGTTGAGTCAAGCAGTGAAAAACCATCCCAATCAATATTGAAGAAATCATAACCAGTCTTGGTAATCCCCTCGAGAAAAGAGTTATTACAGTACTTGCAAATATGGGATAAATCGCAATGAAAGGACTCATTATTCCCCCAGAACAATTTACAAGGCAGAATGTAAAAGCCAAACCAACAAACCCCTGAAACCAATAATAATATTTCCATGGGTACTTATTATTTCTAACAAAATGTCGAAAATAAGAAACAAACAAGTTAAATATAAGAACTCCAGAAATAATAATCAAACATAGCTTCCAATCAAAATTATTTGGATTTTGAGTAAAAGTTGTAGAATCATAAAATAGTCTGTTTTTAGAAAAAACTAAGAATGCGCCAATAATTGGGCAACCAGCAGAAATCCAAAATACTATTTCATGGGAAACAGTTGAAAGCTTATCATTACGATCAATCATAAAAAGTACTAACTCCCGTTAAAGATACCATTTAACTTCAAAAAAGTTATAGTCACAATCACAATTCATCTTGTTGAAGGTAAACGCCTAAGACAAACTATTTATATCAATGTTCCAAGCAGGGACAATAGGTAGGATAGTCCTAAGCAAAAAAGCTATTAATCATAGCTTTTAAAATTGAATATCAAATCGATATTATTCAGTCGTTCAAATACTCATAAACAACCCCAAGTGCAACTGATTCAAATACACCAAAATAATAATGATCGGTCAGAGGATACCTTGGTTGATTAAATAACAAATACTTAAAGCCTTTAATATTTTCAGCAATTACTTCCGCACGTTCATATCGAGTTTTAGCATTCCACAAAGAAAATACCGAGTCGATTTGTTCATTATTGTATTCAATTATTTCTACAGCATATCGCTTGCATAGCGCATGAATGAGCTTGTATAGCTTTCGTTTCCGCTTCCATTTTGAACTTATAGATGTTGGTAGTGATTTCAAAACCAATGTTGAAGGCGAATAAGCCTCTATCAGCAGAGATAGGTACTCAAGCACTCTGGCATTACTCACGGGAGTAATGGTTATCATCTCTTTTGTGACCACATTTAGTCCTTCATCAATAATGGCGTAACCTAATCCACGAGCATTGACCGTCACGCACAAGGTTCTATTTGCTTTCATCGTATTGTGTGGTGAAATACTGGACAATGTCTTGAAGATATTGTATTCTTCGCTCGCTCTTTGGGGATGAAGATGTTTGTAACATATTCATGAGCAAATACGCTCGTTCAATAATCTGTTTGGTTTGCTGGAGATATTCCTCTTTGCATAGTTCAAGTAAAGAAACTCCGAAGAGTCTGTGGTACAAGAGAGCTACTGACAATGGAATGGTACGTTTATTCTGTTCTATTCTACTTAGGTAACTATTATCTAGGTTTGCAAGGAAGGCTACATCGTGGAGAGAAACATTATGTGACCTTCGTGCTTGTTGTAGTGTTGATTGAATCATAGTTAGAAAAAGCGTTGTGGTTATCAACGCTTTTTTAACTGTATGGATATCAAAAAATCAGGATACTACCCTAAAACTGTCACATTGACAATTTCTGTGGAAAAGGTAGCAGTTTTCCCCAGAAGTCAACGGCCACTTCCTGTAGTACACAATACAACTCAATATCATACAAGCATTTTGAATCAAAGACTGCTCTGATTGTTGAAGCAGAGCTTCAGTCAAATGCTTGTACATAGTTTGTATGAATATACGTGTTCCCTCTTTTTTGTTGGCAATTTTTTGATAGTATTTTTTTGCGTTCATTAACTCTACGGTGGTGGTATATGAATGAACGACCACAAATAAAACCAAGAAACCAATTGAAAGAGTACTTTGATGAATACATCAACGAATGCAGATATATTAAAGGATTAAGAGAATACACCATCAAAAACTATGAAGATTTTTTTGCCACCTTCCAAAAAATTGTCCCATATGTAAAACATATAGATGCTCTCGACAAAGACTCTATCCATGACTTTTTTATTCAACTTTCCAAACGAGAACGCCCAGTTGGTAGAGATGAAATACAAGTAGGCATCAAGGCTTCAACCAAAAGAACATACTACAACCGATTAATGGCATTCGTACGGTGGCTTGAAAACAAAGGAATATTGAACTATGAACTGCACACGCAAGTTACTAAACCCCCAACCCCGAAATACATTGATGAGCGGGCTTTGTCAGAAGAAGATGTTGCTAAAATTCTCGGAGCTATCTGTATGCACACTATAGATGATATATTCTTACGTAAGCGAGATATTTTGATCACGCACTTATTGCTGTATACAGGCATACGCAGGGGCGAACTTTTAGGTCTACGAACGTATGATATAGATTTTGATAATAAGACATTGTACATTAACCCTGAAACGTCAAAATCTAAAACATCACGCTATATCCCATTGAAATCAAGTTTAGTTGAAGAACTAAAAGAATATCTCAAAGAAAGAAAGAAAAGGAAATCAGAATGCCCATATCTATTAGTTTCTTCACGTGCAGATACACCATTCACCAAGCACGGGCTAAAACATTGGGTTGAAAAGTATGTAGAGCTATCAGGAGTTAAGTTTCACTTACATCGATTCCGCCACACCTTTGCCTGCAATCTTGCTCTGGCAAAAGCTGATGTTACGACCATTATGAAAGTATTGGGTCATAATAGTTTAACGATGACAGAAAAATATCTTCGGTCTATTCAATCAGAGAATTCAAGAACGTTTATCGAAAGCATGTAATATGGTGCGCATGCCAAGACTTGAACTTGGGACCTCTGCATTATCAGTGCAGCGCTCTAACCGCCTGAGCTACACGCGCAATGAAAGCAAGTGTATCAAAAAATAAATTGGATGCAATTCTTGTACTACATAATGATTATTGGTAGAATAAAAATGTCGAAACTTTATCATTATCAATTAATTTTTCACACATCACGCAGGCGAACTCGGAGAAGACGTGGTCAACTTATGCGGTGGTCTGTCAGACATTAAATTCGAAAAATTCGTTATTTTACCTAACGAATAACAGAATTTGAGTCGACGTTCTACCTGATAAAAGTGTGGCCTAAGATTTTGGAGAATTCTATTTTTCTCCTCCCTCTCAATTCTCCTTATTTTTAAACCTCTATTGAGCAATACCACATTGTAAACATGCAATAATTTCCTTGTTTTACGACCACGTATTTTTGAGATGTTCCCCAAGTGATTTTATTCATCAATGGACATTAACAACCTCTTTGTAAGGTTCTGTGAGTATTCAACATTTGTCAAAGGATACTCTCCTTTTACCATTAAACGGTACACCCATCAGGTTGGGTATTTTTTTCGTTACACCAACATTAGCCACCCAAGTGAAGTCAATCACAACATGGCGTATGAGTTCTTTCTACACGGACGAACCGAACGTCATTGGAAAAGCACAACCTATACTGCTTATCTTCATTCGCTGATTGTGTTCTTCAGGTGGTGTCAAAAGCAAGGACTGATTGAAACGAACCATTTTGAATCAATCGAACTTCCTAAAAAAGAAAAAAGTCTTCCCAAAAAACTCACCCAGCAACAAGCCAACTATATTCTTGAAGTAAGTCAAAACCTACCGTATCAACACCACTTTCAACGAGTACGTAATCACGCCATTTTCGCTACGTTTTTTCACACAGGACTTCGCAAAAGCGAATTACTTGCCTTGAATATGGTTGATGTTGATATACAAAATCTCAGTATTTTTGTTCGCAAGGGTAAAGGGGGAAAAGATCGTATCATCCCCATTTCATCAACGCTTGCCATGCACCTTACCCTTTATATCAAAGAACGTTCAAAACGTTCCAAGACGTGCCCTTCTTTTTTTACGTCTACTCGCAAGAATCAGGGATTCACTGATTCAGGACTAAAAAAACTAACTGAACGAGTACGACAAGCCACAGGAATACACTTTACGATTCATCAACTGCGCCACACATTTGCCACATTAATGCTTGAAGGCGGATGTGACATCTACAGTTTATCCAAAATGATGGGTCATTCAGATATTAAAACTACCACCATCTATTTGTCTGCAAGCCCAGAGCATCTACGACACCAAGTCATTAAGCATCCGCTGAACCATTAAACTGGCAATGTTTTGATAGTATTTTTTACCATATCAAAGCATATGATGGTGGTATGAAAACCAAGCCAAACATCACCTATATCGGGCAAACCACCTTCCGAAACACGAATCGCCTCTTTGGCATCTTAGACCAGGATAGACAGCGACATATCTACATTTTGGGGCAAACGGGTTCTGGAAAAAGTAATTTACTGCTGTGCTTTATTCTGCAAGATATTCTCAAGAACAAAGGCGTGGCCGTGTTTGATGTGCATGGAGATTTAATCCGAAGCATCCTCAACCATATTCCCCTTCATCGCAAAGCAGATGTCGTTCACGTCAATGTACCCGACCCGAACCTAACACTCGGCTACAACCCGATGAAAAAGGTTAAACCCGAGTTCCGACCGTTGGTAGCCAGTGGTATCTTAGATTCATTACAAAAATTGTTTGGTAAATCCTCTTGGGGGCCGAGACTAGAGCATATATTGAGAATGACACTGTTAGCAATATTAGATCAGCCACGACCCAAGCTATCACTCATCCCAAAGCTATTACTAGATGAGAAGTATAGAAAAAGAGCTATATCTTACATCCTTAATCCCGATGTGAAAGCCTTTTGGGTAAAGGAGTACAGCTTGTACAAGAAAGGAGATATTACACCGATTCTGAACAAGGTGTCTGCGTTTTTAATCCACCCTGCGATTCGTAGAATTGTAGTAGACAACAAAGATTCTCTTTCGATAACCAGAACAATGGATGAAGGAAAAATACTATTGTTGAATCTCAACAAAGGATTAATTGGAAAGGATGTATCCAATGTCCTTGGTTCGCTTTTCTTGTCTGCGATTTCTTTAGCTTCTTTCTTTCGCTCTTCCCTTCCCGAGTCAAAACGAAAACCATTCTATCTATTTTTAGATGAGTTTCAGAATTACAGTTCAGCAAATCTGATAGAAATGCTCTCAGAGTTACGGAAATACAAGGTATCTATTACGTTCGCTCATCAGTTCATCACTCAAATTTCCTCCGAAGTTCGAGATTCGATTTGGGGTAATGTTGGAACGGTGATTGTTTTTCGTATATCAGGTCACGATGCTGACTTTGTGCGCAAAGAACTGTTTGATGAGCATAATCCCCCGCTATCCATTGGAGACTACGTTCATCTTCCGAAGTATCATATTTATTTACGCCTGCTCATTCGGGGTTCGATAAGTAAGCCATTCTCGGCAAAGACACTGCACTACAAAGCACTCTTAGACGTTCCTTAGGAGCGTTTTTTGTTTTTCGAGTTCTAGCAACTGTTGGCAATTTTTTGATAGTATTCTGCCCTTCTTGGTTCTGATAACCTTGAATTAAACCTGTTCTTTCGAGTCAGTTCTGACTCCATTATCAGTCACTAACCAAGCAATATCGTGAAAACACCTATCTCGTATTACGGAGGAAAACTGAATATGGTCAAGCACATTCTTCCACTCATCCCTAACCATCAGGTGTATGTAGAACCGTTCTTCGGAGGTGGTGCTGTCTTCTTTGCCAAAGAGCCATCGAAAGTCGAAATCATCAATGATATCAGTGATATGGTGGTCAATTTTTACCAGGTACTCCAAACAAACTTCGAGGAGTTACGAGCAAAAATTGAAGCCACACTGTTCTCACGTACCGTGTACAAGGTAGCCTTAGTGATGTATCGACATCCGATTTTGTTTTCAAACCTACAATTAGCGTGGGCATTCTACATCCTAACCAATACAGGGTTTAGTAATCAAATGAATTCGTGGGGTTATGATAAAAAAGGTAAGCGGAGTAAAGTCTTTGCGAATCGAAAACTCAAATTCAAAAAAGACATCTCTGAACGCTTGCGACAAGTAGAAATCGAACACAATGATGCCTGTAAAGTCATTCAAAGTCGAGATTCAACTGAGGCATTTCACTATTGTGATCCACCGTACATCAATAGCAATCAAGGACATTATGCTGGTTATACTGAAACGCACTATCGACAGCTATTAGACACCTTAGTGAATATCAAAGGAAAATTCCTCTTGTCTTCGTTCCCTAACGAAGTCTTAGACGAATACATCCAACAATATGGTTGGCACGTAACATCCTTTGACAAGCCACTCACGGCTTCTAAAGGTAAAGCGGGAGTTAAGCGGAAGCGAAAAACTGAACTCTTGGTTGCCAACTATACTATTTCAACACCTTAAAATTTAATATATGAATAACGTAAACAAAAAAGTCAGCCTAAACTTGGTTGGCGTAGACGGAAATGCCCTTGCAATTATGGCTGTCTTTCGCAGACAAGCAGAACGTGAAGGATGGTCAAAAGAGATTTAAACTGTTTTGGATGAAGCGATGTCGGATGATTACCATCATCTGTTAGCAACAATTTCAACGTATTGTGAACCAGTAGAATGAATATCAAACAATTGAAACTGATTCGGTATTTCTTAGGCTGTTTAGATAACAAACTACAACACGGAAATAACGAAGAAATCTCTGAAGAGATAAGCAATTTACTCCATCGAACTGATTTAATAGAAATTATTCGATGGGTAGATATTGAAGATACTAACGATTCAGCCTTGTTAGAAATGACATCCGATGAATTATTAGGACAGATTGATGATGAACGCATTATTCTCTCGTATGCGATACATCTGTTGGAGCAAGCGATTACTGCTCGTCCGACATTTTCTGATGAAGAGCGTGATCAGTTCTTTACTACGTATGGCTTAGAACTTCATTATCTGGCAACTAAACCAGTTGATGAATGGGATGGCTACGACAATAGCAACTACATCTCCTTGCTACACAAGCACGGAAAATTAGTGAAAGCCTTTGTCATCGCTAGAGAAGCGGAAGACGGCTTCGAACTATGGACACCAGAAGTCGATGCCTACTTTGATACGATTGAAGAAGCAGAACAAGCATTTGAGATGCTAAGAGAAAGTAAACCTGAACAAGCATAAGGTTTTCAGATTAAGAAACTCTTTAGATGGAACTATTAAAATTAAATAACAATGGAAAACATACAAAAATTACAGAAACACTTTGCCACTGTCTTGAGAAATTTGGCGAGTGGGAAAGAGAACAAGGAAGTTAATCTTAAATTGGTTACTCTCCTGAACCGAAAAGACATCATTGCTATTATTGAGCGCAGTGATACAAGCAAAAAGCCAACAGCTCAACAGCTTGCAAAACTGGAGAACATCGAATTGATGGTTTTCATTGAACATGAACTCTACATTCTCTTGTATTTATGTGAACAGTGGTGCAAGGAAAAGAACACTTCGAAACCTGCACCAAGTAAAATAAAAGCCAATGAGAAGACCGACAAGAAATCAGTTTAATTCGTGGCAAGATGCAGTGGAGTATGCGCACTGGTTAAACTTTACGAATCGAAGGTTCAAAGGCGCACCGATTTATGGCGTTGATATCATCAATCCCGTAACATGGTCTGTGGTAGAGGCAAGCCCCGAAACAGGCGAATATCTACCAACAGATGAAGACATTGATTTTACCGTTGACCGTATTACCACTATCCACAAAGCATATGATCCGTTGGATCATTGGGAATCGGTGTTTGAATTATTCTCCATCGCTGATGGCGAGCTACTGCGATATATTCTGTACATGGAATTACCCTTGGAACGAATTATTAAATGTGA
>JAOXNJ010141631.1:0-11036 GCA_028566655.1 Metis holothuriae
TTCATCTGGAAGTCGGCTAGTGATCTCGTACTCAACTATAAGCCAATTAGATGGTAATCATGTAGTCCCGGAATTACGAGCTTATTCCCTCAATTCCAATTGCTAACCACGCATTCACTCGGGCTTGCTCAAAGCCCATTTTAGTTCCCATTGGTGCCCTTGTGTCATGGCCACTTAGTCGCCCTCAAATGTGTTAGCACATTCTTAACTGGGTAAAAAACACCCAATGCGTAGATTCAGTCACCGTTTGACATCTTGCATTGATCAATTGCAATCAATAAGAAGTGCATTGTCAGTTAAATTCATGCATTCTGTTCCACATGCAAAAACGTGCTCTTTTGACGTCATCACCACCCACTCAATATTCCAGTAATATGTCGCTGCAAATTCGAAGCCATGCGTCTCACTGAATAAACGAGATTGCAAGCCACCTTTTGCTCACGAAAAATAAGGAAACTGTCTTTTTCAGAGGCCCCCTTTATGACTCACCTAAGAATTGTATATTGTCGCATCACTTCCTTCTTCGGGAAGAGAATCAGTTACTTTTAGTCCCTCTATAAATGGAAATACACTCTATACAGATGGAGATTCATCAATTTGCTGGAAGGACTCTTTCTAGACGTACATAATTCTAAAAATGGGTTGGAACTGTTGGGCTTATTTTGCAAAAATGCAAGAAGTGTAATTTGGGAAAATATTGTTTCTTGAGGCTAATCTCTTCTTCAACACTTGTTCGGAGCACGATTAACACTTGAAATTGGATAATATTGAAAATGGCCTTGCATCACGATTATTACGTAGGAGAAGATCTAGATGTAAGGTGGCATCACATTATGGAAAATGGTGGTATGAATGCACACAAAAATCTCATTGTAGCAATCTAAAACTGTGGAATTTTGCAGACACGTTGTAATAGAGTTGATTTCCAGTGATTCTACGCTTTTTTAAGTGCGCCGTGAAGAAAGCTAAAACGATCGAAAAGAAAATTGCATCGGAATCTTAAGTAGCTAGGTAGTACCTGATGAAGGTATCTCAATGCTTGAACTCTTGCTTGGCACTGAGATAATGCTCCCTGATTCTCTCCCTCTCATCACTGTGCAAAGCAGAGCCAACTTTGCTGAGCAAGTCGTCCACGTAGTTGTTGGAAGCAATGTTCATCTCCAGATGGTGATCAATCTGGTCTCTCTGAGCATGGTTATTCATGGACACAGCCCTATTGAAGGCTCGGCGATGCAGAACCTCCATCTCAGTTCCAGTAGCATTGTCCTCAGTGGGCTGAGGCTCATCCTTGTATCTCTTGTGAGCCAGAATTGTAGGTCCATAAAGTCTGGCATAGTGATCTTCGAGGTTGAGCTTATTGGTTGTGAGAGTGAGCCGGTCTTTAACATTTTTTCTGAGCAAAAGAGGTTTGATGAAGTGTTCTTCAATCTGCACAAACACATGGAAAAGTCTGAGCCCTGTGGGTTTGCCAATGGTGCTCTCAACACCCGCCATTACGTGGTCAAGTGTTTTCTCGTTGACCATGGCAGCAATTGACTTCTTCTCGGTCCCCTTTCGGGCTACACTCAGCTTTTTCACGAGGAGTTTGATTGTGCTGCCCTGCACAAAGACAGTGAATAGCACCACAAAGAGTGTTGTTGCTATGAAAACGCTCTTCATATCATTATCATCACTCAAGATGTTGGCTAAAGAAAAGCTGACTGCACCCCGAAGGCCCCCATAGGCCATCATAAATTGGTCCTTTAGAGAGATGGGTGTTGTCCTGGTGCAGTTGATGATGGCTGACAAGACAAACACGCTTACAAAGCGCAGAACGGTGATGAGAATCATCACCCACAATATGAAGATCCAGTGAAAGTTGAGTTCATGTGTTGTGGTGGCCACACCCAAGAATATGAAGGTGAGTACGTCTGCAATGGCTGACATTGTTCTAGCACCATACTTGACAGTGGTGTATGACTTCTGCGAGATGTTCAGGAAGCCATACCGTTTCTGGGCTATGCCACAGCCCAACACAGCAATAATCCCTGACCAATGGACTGTCTCAGCCAGGAAGTAGCTCAAGTAGGCTGAACCAAATACAAAGAAGGGCTGTGTGTCTCTCACTTGATCTGTAAAACGCAGCAAAAGACTGCTCAATAGACCTCCAACAAGGCCTATTGTAAGCCCACCAAGAGTTACAACAAAGAAAGAAAGAGCAGCCAAGGCAAACTGGCTGAAGGGGATGTCAGGCTCCATGGGGAGGAGGGCCACCATGGTGTTGTAGAGGACAACAGAGGCACCGTCATTCAGCAGTGATTCACCAAACACAATAAAGTAGAGTCCAGAATGCACTCCTAATTCCTCGAAGATGGTCAAAACAGCCACTGGGTCTACGGCAGAGATGAGGGCACCAAAGATGAACAAATTCACCAATGATATTTCCAGCCCACCCAACAAGCCTACTTTGCCAAGGAAGTAGAGAGCAAAGGTGATGCCAAAGGCATTGAATAGAGTGCCCACAACAGAATAGAGGAGCACTGATCCCACATTGGCAAGGAAGTGTCTGTTGTAAAGTGTGAAGGATGCATCCACAATGATGGGCGGCAGGAGCACATGGAAGAAGAGTTGCGGTGTGAAGCGTGGCACATGTGAGACATCTCCAAAAAAGTGCACCATGTTCCCAAAGACGATGCCTGTGAGGATGAGGGCACACATCTCAGGCAAGACGTGCAGCTTGCGCGTGAAGAAGAGCTTGAGCATGCCGGCCACCAACATCGCGGCCAGGGTGAGCACCACGCCATTGAACTCGGACCATCGCCACGACAACAGGTGCACGCCGGAAGACGTCATGATGGACCACTCCCTCAACAACACTGTTAGCGACCCACGCGTGAAAACTGATTACGTAACAGTATTTGTTTACAAATCGGCAACAGCTGACGTCGCCAGTGATTACGTCATCGCAGTATTTTCGCGTGGTCCGACATGAAGAGGCCGAGGAGCGAGTGCTGCGTCTGCCACCACAACGACGCCAACTACACTTGCCCCACCTGTCTCATCAACTAGTAAACCCATAATTGCGGGCTCATTAAGTCTTTAATCAAGTCATTATAACTACTCTGTGTTCATATTGATTGCCTCTCTTTCAGTTGCTCGTTGGGCTGCTTCAAGAGCCACAAGACGGCGTGCGTCGTGTCGGCGAAGAAGACGACGTTGACGAAGGACGCCAGGAAGGAGCTGCCCTCCATGATCTTCCTGGAGGACGAGGTCGACGAGCAGGACGAGGAGAGCGCACAAAACAAGCTATCACAAGAGCAACTTGCCAAACTAGGCACAAAATCAGTCCATTAATCACTTAATTGCCATTTTGATTACGTAATCATGTCTTGATTAGACGATGTAATGGCTTAATTGTTGTCAATCGATTATAGGGAGAAGTGCGGAAGTGCTAAGGGTTTTGTCGAATTCGCACTTGCGCGAGTTCCTGCGTCACGCGGACACGACGCACAACCCACGCGGCTTCCTCAAGTTGGCCATGCACGAGCCGCTCTTTGTCGAGTTCGCCGACGCGTGTCTCAACGTGGTCAATGACACCGAGGAGAGCAAGGAGTTCTCTGATAGTCAGATCGAAGAGAAGCTTTGCAATGAGCTAAAGAGTGAATGATGAGTGAATTGATTGAGATTGAAAGTAAAATGTCGTTATAACAAGAAAGTTTTGTAACAGGTGAATCAAAGTGAGGAATCGTTTCAACGGAGCTTCATTGGTGAATGTGATTGAAAGTGATGACTTTGGAAGACCTTTGTTGATAAATTGGGAATTTAGGGCATTTGTGAGCAGTCGTTCAATTTAACTACTACATAAATTTGACTAAAGATATTTTTGTATTTAAATGTCATATTGTAGAATAATGAAAGTTAAAGAGATAACTTTTCCTAGTAGAAAGAGTGGCATTGAAGATTTTGAGTTATTGATTAAAATATAACTTCATATAACTGCTGATTCGAAAAGTGAAGCCTTAATTATCAATTGATATGTTGTTGTGACTTGAAGTTTGTAAGTTTGCTAACTTGGAGGCATCATAAAAGTCTATCTACATTTGTCTAATGAAGGATTTTGCGTTGACATTTACTTAATATCTTTGTTCAGAGACTGCAGTAGATTATATTAAAAAAATCTTCTGCTTTTTCAGTCGGATCACATGATCAGATTTGTGCTCAAATCTCCTCTACAACTCTCAACATTCCTCCGGCCACTGTGCACCTCGGCCCCAGTCAAAATGGAGCTGAAGCAAGTGCTGCAAGTACTCAACGACTTCGCGCCCCTCGACCAAGGTGAGCCTCAAGTGCAATAATAGGGGCAATGTAAGGCACGTAATCAATAATGCACAACTTATTATCTACTCAATTGAGTCTTAATTGCTTAATTGATAGCCGCTCCCTGGGACAACGTGGGTCTCTTGGTGGAGCCGAGCAAAGCTGCCAGTGTTGACCGCATACTGTTCACCAACGATTTGACGGAGGCCGTGATGGAGGAGGCCGTGGAGCAGAGGGCCGATCTCATTCTCAGCTATCATCCGCCAATTTTCAAGGCGCTCAAAAGAGTCACGCAAAGGAGTTGGAAGGTAAAAGTCGAATTAAATGATTGATTAATTGATTTGGAACCAATTAATTCATATAATTATTGTTGATCAATTGGATAGGAACGATTGGTATGTCGTTGTCTTGAAGAGGGCATCGCACTGTACTCGCCCCACACTGCAGTCGACGCCAAGGCCGGAGGTGTAGCTGATTGGATGCTTAAGCCTTTTGGTTCGTATTTTTACCATTTTATTTTAATTTTTTGATACTTATTATGTAATAATGGGTCTATTCTTTGCCTTTGCATTATGGATTAATGAAAAATAGACGGAGAAATCAAAGCAATCGAGCCGAGCAGTCCCTCCTTAGAGCAGCTGACGCATCTCACTATCTGCACCATGCCCTCCGCCGATTCCTCGAACAAGTTGGTGTCTGAGTTGGACAGTATGGAGCCGAAGGCGCCGGTGAAGGTGTCGAGGATGACGGACATGTCAGTGCACGTGATGAGCAGCAACAAGTGGCTGGGCAAGGTGGCCGAGTTGACATCGGAGTTGGAGGGCTCGGCCAACGTGATCAGGATGGAGAAGAGAGTGGACGTCAATATGGGCATGGGGAGGATCAAGAGGTTGAGTGAGAAGATTGCTATCAAAGAAGTCATTGAGAGAGTCAAGAAGTTGGTGGGAGTAAAACACATCAGATTCGCTCTTTCCACCAATCACACTCTAGGTTGTTTAATCGTTTATCTTATTTATTCGTTTAATGACGTACATTTGGGTCTAGTAATGGCTGTCTATTGTGCTTTTTTAGACACAGAGGTGACCACATTAGCTTCTTGTGCCGGTAGCGGCGCCTCTCTACTATTGCCCGTTTGCTCGTCGGCCGACGTGCTCATCACGGGTGAGATGTCGCACCACGAGTTGTTGGACGCCGTGCACAACGGCTCCTCCGTCGTGCTCTGCGAGCACAACAACTCCGAGCGCAGATATCTGCTCGACATGGCTGAGCAGCTCCAGCCAAAGCTTGGAGACGTGAAACTAATTGTCTCAGAGAAGGATGCTGATCCAGTGATGATCGTGTGAAGTGCTTGGACGTACTAAAGTGACATAATGAGGCTTCATAAAAATGCGAGTGTTAAAATTGGAAGCACTACTGTACTTCTTCGTCTGTCTTTCTTCTCTTTGCTTTTTCTCTTGTGCTTGACTCAGGAATTTCGTGTTTTTTTCTTTAAGCAAATCTTTATCAATCAATATTTCTTTTCTTAACCTTTCTTTTCTCTTCTTTTTTTATTAGAACCATCTTGACAATGCTTCCACTTCTCCCTGCCCGTCCCGTTCTTCGGGCCTCGATTCAGAGATTCAGCAAGAGCGTGTCCACCGAGATCGACTTAAACGAGGTGGCTCGTCTCGCCAAGCAAGCTTCTGGAAATACGCGTTTGCTCGATGTGCGCGAGAAAGGCGAGCTTGAGAAAAGTGGGCACATCGAGTCGGCTCTGAACGTGCCCATGTCGGAGCTGGAGTCGGCCTTCCAGATGTCCGACGACAAGTTCAGGACGAGGTACGGCCAGGAGAAGCCCGACCAGAAGGAGCAAATCGTCACGTTCTGCGCCAAGGGGGTCAGAGCGGCTTTGGCTCAGCAGATTTTGGCATCCAAATTCGACTTCTCCGCTACACGAGCCTTCAGGGGAGACTTTAAAAACTTAAAGGAGCGACTCTAATCAACCACAATGAGATGGTGCTTTAGCTCAATTTAGACTAGTCCTGTAAATTTCGAAAATTTTCATTTATAAGGTCTTTGAAGAGCCTAAATATGATTCGATTTAAAGGCACTTTTCGATGTTGCACTATGTTCTTTTTATTGTACGAGCTTGCCATTAATACGTAGCAGGTGTGGCCATGAACAGTGAGTTGTGAGAGGGCAGTATTTGTCGAGCGAATTCGTTTCAGCAGTTATCCACGCAATAGAAGCACGAAGCGATTGATTAAATCTATTAATCGAGAGACTTCGAGGCAATCAATCAACTGCAACTACAAAGAACAATTGTTCTGTAACAACAACTTCAACTAGATCCTAAGATTCGAGTGGCACAATCAGAAGAGGCACAGAAATCTACAGCAGTCAAGAAGTGTTACGAAGAGATCGAGATTATTAAGTAGAAGGCGTAACAGTGAAGATATCCTACAAAGAAGTGAGTAGTCAACCAATGTGATGCATCCATGATTACGCAATGGAATGACAGGTGCAAAGGGGGATTTCGGAAAGTGCATCTGGGTCCGAAGTGATTCTGTGGGGGTTGTGCAAAGAAGAGGAGAGGAACGAGTGCAGTTTTTTTTAGTCTTATTTTTCAAGGTTTTTTTTTTCGTTCATTTGATGTCTCCGAAAATGCCTGCGAAGGTGCGGCGCAAGTTCTTCATGGTGTCCTCGCCCTCCATGGTCTCGGCGCCCTT
Organism: Metis holothuriae; assembly: GCA_028566655.1. Lineage (NCBI taxonomy): Eukaryota > Metazoa > Arthropoda > Copepoda > Harpacticoida > Metidae > Metis > Metis holothuriae. Next base: position 7,005 of record JAOXNJ010141631.1, read on the forward strand.
CTCGCCCTCGCCACTCGTTGTCGTCGTCGTTGTTGTTGCCGCTGCAGTTGCAGTCGCCTTGGCGCTGCTCGCCTCGCTCGTGTCCGAGCTCGCATCCTCCTCCTCCGCGCTCGAATCAGACTCTGACATTTAAAACAAATTACTTTTTAATCAATTTTGATAATTAACATTGTTTATAGGGACTTTTATTAGCTATTAATTAACTACTACTTACCTTGCATTGAACGAGATTTTGGTTTAATGCCAAACTATGTGCTACTTGCACTCATTATGTCACTAAATTTAAGAGGGACCATTCGTATTTGCTTGTACTGTAATTTTTATGTAGCAGATTTTGCAACTTACAAGTGCAAATTTCTACTATATTAGACGACATGCAAACACTCTTTTCTTTTACACCAAACTCACCAGATTACTTACAACATTACATCACTTCTATTGCTATTACAAATACTTAAGTATTAATGCTATACTACGTGAATAGTGTCATTATTGTGTTATTGGCTTTATGAAGCCATTAATGGCCGTAATTGAGTTAGAGTAACGCAATTACAGTGAGGGTGTAATTAAGCTTAACTACTGGTTTTGTCGTGCAGCAACCGTTTACCTGAGGAGTCGGACGAGTCTGGGGAGAGATAGACACGACAATGATGCAATTAGAATGTAACAGGATGATAAAAAATGTCATAAAAATGCATATAAATTACGTAGGTACATTTGGAAAAAGAGTAGAAAAGAGGGACAAAAACTTTGCCACAAAGAGAGAAAGAAAAGAGAAAGAGCCCAAGAAATAATATAATTTAAAAGGTAATTCTGCTCACCTTGAGGTTTTGCGGCGGCCCCCTCGGCCGACGTGGCCGACGTGGGCCTGACGGCCGCCGGCGGCTTCGGCGGCGGCACCGGCCTGGCCGCGGCCGGCGGAGTGGGCGGCGGCGGCCGCGGCGGCCCCGACTCCTTCGACGCGCCCCTCGACAACGTCCTGCTCATGCTGGTCTCCTTCCTGTCGCTAGCCTCCTTGCTACTGGCCTCTTTGTTCATCTCCTTGCTGGTCTCCTTCTTGTTCATCTCCTTGCTGGTCTCCTTGGCGTTGCTCTCCTTCCTGACGTCCTTGTGTCTGACCTCCTTGTTGGCGTCCTTGTTGGTGGTCTCCTTGGTATTGGCGTCCTTGTCCTTGTTGCAGTTGTTCTCCATGAGCTGGATGACGAGGTCCGCGATGTGCCTGCGGTCCTCCTCCTGGCCGTCGCCCATGAGGGTGAGGGCGCCGCTGTCGTTGACCTCGATGATGTGCTCGGCGCCGTCCTTAGCCACCACGGCCTCCAGGGAGCAGAGCTGCATCTGGCCGAAGGAGTCGCACACGGCGTCGATCCACTCCCTGTAGCGGTCGGTCACCTCCACCTCCTCCAGAATGGACTGGCCCACGTTCGTCTTCCAGTTGCCTGACAGCGACTTGCGCCTGAACCAAATTTGAACGTGATTTCTTATATCAGTTCAAGGAGTTCTTGAAATTTGATTATTTTGCAACGTTTTCAAATGAAGAAATTTGCCAGAGTTTTCTCTACATACGTACATGTGAGCTTTGTAGTGGGATCCGATTTTTTGCACGTGCAAATCGTATTTGGCGTCGACGAAGGGCTCGATGGTGAAGTACGTGTTGCTGATGGAAGCCACTCCGATCAATTCCTTAAAGCAATTTATTATAACAATTTTTATTTTTAAAAATCATTTTTTATTAAGATATTATTGAGTTTTTGTTTTTAAATTATTTTCAATAATTCGTTACTTGAAGTTGTGCGCTGTTCTCCACCTTGACCTTGGCGTTGCCGTTGTGCGCGTGGCCGAGCTTCAGCACGCAGGGAAACTTTGTGGGCAAATTGGCACTCTAAAAACGAAAAATAGAAGAAATAAATATTAATCGAAAAGAAAAGATTGAAAATTTTTGATAAAAGTAATGAAAATTATCATTACTAAGACTTCTTTGTTGGCAGGGAAAAAGGATTGTTCGATGAGAGGGAAGCGATCCTTTCCCAGTCGTCGTTGCGTCTCCAACAACGAACCGAAGGTCCAAGGTTTATCCTTTGACAATTAATCAATATTGCCCAAAATTTGAAAAATACACTTTGAAAATGCACAAAAAATGTGTTTTTTTGTTATTTGATTGCATAATTACCTGGAATTGCCGTAGAGTATTGAGTTCGTTGATACTAGCCACATTTCCGTAGTGCAGTGCGACCAGAACGTCGCTGTAGTCGTTGCATCCGTCGCGCACCGGCTGTCGCACCAACACGCAATCGGGTCGGAACGATCTACTATTCCAAAATGTAAACAAATATATGCAAAAACTATCAAAATTATATAAAAAAAAACATCAAAAATTTGAAAAAAATCATAAAAAATTAATAATTGAAGGATATTTTTGGTGATTTTCGCTGATTTTTGCCTTGTGTTCGCGCCCTGTTTGCCGATGGTGACCGTGATTCCCTCCTCGTTGTTGATGACGGCCACGTCGGCCACGTCGGCCTGCTCGACGCGCACGTCGAACTCGTTGTGCACCCTGCGCCCCCTGAAGTACTTGGCCCACTCGGTGTGCGGCTCGTCCAACACCAGCAACGTCAGCTGCTCGCGCCCGAAGCCCGGCACGCGCATCGTGCCCGCCGCGTCCTTCGCCGCCTCCATCTTCTGGCTCACCACCGCCGAGAACGTCGACACCTAAGACACAAATATGTATAGTTCAAAATTCAATTATTTTTTGAAAATAATCAAAAATTTTGAAATTTTTCATTGAATTTTTCAATACTTTGCCAAAGAAAGTGCCTCGTTTCTCCTTTAGAGGCGATGTTGGCGCCGAAATGGTCTTGCTGTTCACGGGCGGAATGGCTGAGGCCGCACCGCTAGGATCGCCACTCTCGTTCCTTTTTTGAGTAGAAATAATTTAGAAATTTGGTAAACTAACTTAAAATTTCAATTATTGCTAGAATTTTAAATCGAATGTGCTCTACAAAATTTGTTTTATGATGTTTCCTCAAATTTTGATCTTTGGATGGTTTGTGGCTCACCTGTGGCGCGTGGGTGCTGGTGTGGGGGCCGAGGGCGACGTGGCGTTGGTCGCGCCCTCCTTGTCCAACCTGTCGTCGTACGCCGAGCTAATGGCGTCCGAGGACAGCCTTTATTGGTTACAAAACAATAAAAATTAATTAATCATTTTTTCAAATTGCGTATTTTTTGAATAACGAAAAGTAGTGTTTACCTCCGTCGGATTGAGGAGACATTGGATGAGAAGGAGGTGCGGAAATTTGCGAACGAAATCTTGTCAGTCGAGCTTCTCGAAGCCAACTTGACCAATTCTTTTTCACCGAATCCCTCAAAAATCAAGGATTTTATTCAAAATTTTACGCTTTTTTTCGATATTTTCGCAATGTTCTGGCTTCCAGCAGTAAAAAGAGTTTGTGTCCGACTGCCGCGGGTCTCGTGACCTGCGACGACAAACAGCTCGGGTACTTTCCAGGGCTTTCACTCCAGGGCCCCAAACAAGACCAAGGGGAAAGCTCGAGCCCTTTCATTATACGACTCCATACAATATACACTTTTATTCTAAAACTAAAATACACATAACACTAAAGCATTAGAGAACAGAAAGCCCTATACAAAAGGCAGCAGCAAATATTACTACTGTACCTACATGTGCCCTTGCCAAATACAGTGAGCTGCCTATTTATTCTTTCCTAATTGCAGAATGTCTGTTTTCATTGGATTCTTCGGTTCTAAGACGTCTTTTTGGTGTAGTTCCCAAATGCAAATGGGATTTGTAGTACATACTAATTATATTAGACTTTCTATTTACAATGTCATGTACAAAAAGAACATTATGGTGTACCTACAGCAAAAAGTACGTATTTTCGTTGTTTCGTTGCTCTTTTGGGTGATTCATGTCCTTGGGTCAATACTAATGCTCAACATATGGCAGGTCATGTTTGCCAAGAGCGTACTAGTACATATCTTTCTTTTATTGTATTGGTGGGAATTGAAGGCGTGCTT
>JAOXNJ010141963.1:0-11032 GCA_028566655.1 Metis holothuriae
CCAAGGGACCGCCCCAAAACTCCGTAAAACGCTATCTCACTGAGTAAATTGGGCTTATTTGCGTAAATATTGGCTATTTGTGCGTCGCTTTGGAATGTTAGACCTAGTTTCATTAACTTTCTTCTTTTATTTCTACTATGTAATGCTCTCTTATCGTCTTCTGTTCTTTTACCAAGATTTAGAGACTCAATATCTTCTAATCTTGTATAACTATGCTTCTGTATTTGTTTTTGTATTAGTTGTTCAGTGTTCATGTTGGTGTTTTTGTAGTAATTAGAGTGTACAATGCGCCGCACCTTGTTTTTATTTTCGCAAAGGATTCCTGTTTTCATTAGAGTGTTCAAAACGTCGGTAGCGTATATGCCGCATTTGTCTTTTTCGTGTTAATAAAATAGTATTTTCTTTGCGGATTTCTAAATTTAGGGTTTTTTTCTACTTCTGAGCGCCATCATTTTGTTGTTTTCTTTAACTATCTCCTGTTCAATCCAAACTCTAGGTGCTCCTCTAAGTGGCTTAACCTCGTTTTGCATCCTTATGAGCAAATTTATACGGATTTTAGACTCAGTTAGCGCCTTATAAGTTTTGTAATCCATAAATAAAAGTCTATTTCTTTTTAAAATTAATAACGTCGGTAGCGTATATGCCGCATTTGTATTTTTCGTATTAATAAAACGGCGTTTTCTTTACGAAAATTGTAATTGTAGGCAAAAAGCTTACAGGACAATCTTAAATCCTTCCTCTTTACCCTGCCATTCCAAGTTACCATCCCATTTATCGTAGACACCTTGTATGTAATCATATTTGTAGTGATCCTCACACGCAGAATCACCACCGTAAATGCATTCTCCTTTCGCGTCTATCTCTTGAATAGAGTACTGACCGCCCATTAACTGATAAACATCGTAGTCTGATTTGTCCACTTTTATGTCTTCAATTAAAGAAGCTCTGTAATTACCCCATGAGTAATTACCGTATTCGTCTAACCCTTCTCTCCAAATTGGTTGTATTTTATCTTCAAATTCTTGGAGGGTTATTGCGCACCCATCGTAGAATAAACTGAATCTTACTTGCGATTCTGGAATGTTGTAAAGCATGTTTTTTGTTTTTGTGTTCTCCTTGATTTTTAATAAGACGCTTATCAATAAAAATTTAAGTGGATGATATTTTATTATTTAAGGTAAATAGCTGAACCGTTATTGAATATTTAGAATATCAATAAAGTCCTCTATTTTGCAATCAGAAAACAAAGAATAATGTTGCCCATTGCTATCTAAGAATGTGAGTCTGTCATTTACAATCGTTAGTTCTGTATAATCAAATACATTTACTTTAATTGCTTTTTCGCAAAAGTGTTCTGAGTTATGTTTACTATTCTCTACTTTATCCCATAATTGATGGATTATTCTTTGTTCTAAATCTCTGTATTGTCTTTTAAAGTTTATCATAATAAAAAAGTTTTTTAATCTAATTTTTTAAACGTATCGCACTCTTTGGGTATTACAAATGCGTCAAAGTCCTCTCCCCATGTATCTTCTGGTTGGTTTTTTATTGCCTGTCCTAGAGTATAGTTTGCGAAACCTAGAGGAACAACGTGCGCAACCCCTCTGTACCATGCGTTCAGATCATCAGTGTATGCGCCGCTACATTCCCCACATTTACAAAATCTCTCTTCTTTAAATAGCCTAACTACATCTTGGCAGTTCTTACAAAATATCAGCTTCATCTATTGTTAGTTTTGATATGTCAATGCACAATTTAACAAGCCTTCTAATATACGGCTTTTCGTCTTCATTTGTTTGATCCTCTAAGCCTTCTAAGCCATCAGTTTCTAAATATTCATAGAAATCTAATAAGTCTTTGTATGTGTTTTCAAACATAAAATAATTAATGTTAGGCATAATATTATTTATTTGAGTTTAGTTTGCGCAATCAATAACTATTAATGAAGTTCAGCAACTTACCCCATGCTTGTGAAAATGTATAGTCTTTAAATTCCCATATTCTAGTCAAAGAAAAATTATCGTAAGGGTTTTTTTTATTCAAAACAACTTTTAAATATAAAGATGTTATATATATGTAGAATATAAATATTCTTTTATGATGACCTTTAAAAAGTACCCCCTTATCATTAATATAAAAGCCATCTCTAACAAGAAATAAATATTCTGATAGTGTTAAAATACCCTTTAAGGGATTTTCTTTTACTTTGTCTTTAGATAAACTTTCTAAATTTATATGTTCTTCACATAAATATTCTTTAAGTTTAATTTCAGCAAATTTATTAAGGAGAAATTCAAAGTCATTTTGGATATAAGACTCCTTTCTATTTATTGGAATTCTTATTTGATCCATGTTTTGTTCTAAAAAATCTTTTGCTGTCATTTGAGTTTAGTTTACACCGTTAATAATATCTAAATATTCTTTCTTATCAAGTATATGATAATCTCCTCCGACTATATACATTCATTCTATAAAATCATAGTCTCCTTTTTAATTAATTTCTCATAGAATTTTGTTGCGGCAAGATCTATTTTTTTGTAATAGTTTAGAATTTCTAATGACATCATAATATTTCTATTTTTTGTTTGTTTTTACAAATAACATTCATCTGCAAATGAAAGGTAGTTATCTTTGCTCAGTATAATATGATCCAAAAACCTGATACCTAAAATCTCTGCACTTTTTTTTAATTTGTCTGTTATTTTCCTGTCTGCTTGACTTGGTTTTAAACCTCCACTAGGATGGTTGTGACAAACTATTATAGAGGACGCTAATAGGTCTAAAGCGAATTTAAAAATGATTTTTTGGTCTACAACTGTGCCAGCTGTTCCGCCTTGGGATACTTTCATCCACCCTATTGTATTGTTTTTTCTGTTCAAAGCCAACACAAAAAAGCTTTCATATATCTATATATCTTCGTCAAAGAATTTTATAAAATAATTAGCTGCGTCCTCTGATGAAGATATTTTTATTTTTTTGTATTGATCTCCGCTTTCTTTCAATGTTAGTTTATAAGCTTTTGACATTGATTTATACTCTTTCATTTTTTTAAGTTTTGGTGCTGTTTGTGTTTTAAATCTTATGCTAATGTAAGAAGGAATTTTGGAACAAAAAAGAATTTAAGAAAATTTTAACATTTTATTTTAAGGTAAATTTTTTGGTACTGTGCGCCATGATCTATCGTAATATATTTGTTAATCTGTGCGTTTTTTCTTTGTAGAGGAATATACAGCGCAAACATATTATCATTTTAACATATATGTTAATTTTGTAATGTGTTTTACTACAATCAGATGGTACAACCCTAAGACTTGAAAATAAGCCGTCATATATCGTATCTAAGGACTTAAAAAATTCTTCCAGTATGTAAGTACCGCATTCTGGTAAAAGTCTCTTAGATGCTAAATAAATGGTATTGAGGTAAGGTGTGCACATTGTTGTACTCAATAAGAAATAACACATATAAATATTTGTAATATGTTGATAGCGAAAAAAACCCGCATCCAGCCTAAGCCGAACACGGGTACACCAAAACTATAAGCTATCGAGGTAGTCATTGAACAACCTATGCTGATCCATATTTTCCATAAAAGCATCTATTGGCGTTTTAAAGCTCTTGGATACAACATCACCTAGTATAGGATCTATCTCATCCTCTTCACCACAAAAATAATACTCCCCGTAAATCTCTTTAATTTTCATATCGTATAATTTCGCAATGTCCTCATCTGTAATAATGAGGTCTTTCAGGGGCATATGGTCTACTTCTTTCGCCGAAAAGCTCAGATCTTTAAAGGTAATACCCTCGTCTGTATTCTCGAAGTTTTCATATGAGAATTTATATTCAAGTCCGTTGGCTAAAAATTTCAATGTTTTGATCAGCTCAATAATATATTCTTTGTCGGTCATAATTGTTTAATTGTGAAATTTTTTGTGATAAAATTCTGCGAGGTATCCTACAATTCCGCAGCCTGCGGCAAGTAATAGTGCGTTAATCAGGATCATATCAATGTCTTTAGTTTTTGATTAAAAAGCGCAAGGAATAAAATTAGTTTGTTCATTTTTTTGTTTTTGTGCAGCCAAAACAAATCTATTGGAATCATTTTGGCTGCAATTAATTTAAGTTAAACCCAATTTACAGATTTGATATAATCAATAATCTCAACGCTATACCGATTATTAGTTATGTATTCGGACAATGCTTTTTGTACGTCATCATTTGTACCGCCGTCAAAAGCCCTAGATACAGGAAACTCAGGATCAAATATAGATTCAAGTTCTGTTACATAGTAGTATGCTTCTCTCGCATTATAAGGCACACCATCTTTTCTATCTAATATCATGTCAATGATCATATCTTTTTTTTAATTTGTTAAAAAAAGCCGTGAGCCGTAACACCTTCACTGGTCGGGCTGCTATTATTATATACACACGACTACACCAAAACTATTTTTTAGTGATTTTGAAAACATCAAAGGTCTTGCCGCTTGCAACTGATTCAAATTTCAATCCAATTGAATCAAAAATATCAGGATAACAGGATACACCAACACCACCCTCAAAATAGGGCAAAATTCCATAACCAGAGCCGTATCCAAAGATGTCGCGGTTTTTCATATTAACAAAATCATCCTTTTTAATGTATAATAATTTTTTGATTTGAGGCATAGAATTGATAGCATTTGCAACAGATGTGCTTAATTTATCGAATCCGCATCCCGTAACACTCGATGCATCGAAATAATCGTATCTCTTGCCTCCATTGTCATCAATGTAAGACCATTTTATACTAGCTTGCGGGTTCATGCCCCACATTCTCGACTTAATCCATTCAACGGAAATCGTCGCCTCTAAAAATTCGCCGCTATTCATAATAGCGTCTATTGACATTATTTTTTTTGTTAAATTTTTTTCAAACTTCTTAATGATACGCTTCTCTAGATAACTCTGCATATCGCCAACATTTGAAAAATAACCCTCCTTACTTGTTGTCTTAGTCAGGTAATTTGCCAAAAAATAAAAAGAGTTAATTTTTTCAATAGATTTACACTCTTTTAATTTAGAAAGTAAATCTTTTTTTCTCTTTTCTGATTCATTACCAATTTCCTTGAGCAATGATTTTAAATTTTCCATGTTAAAAAATTTTGGTGTTTAAAAATTAGAACCAGCACCGTGCAACGAACACGACAACGGCATACCGTTATGCTGGTTATGATTCATCAAATCCTTGCGTCTCTGATTGATTCGGAGAAGCAGCGTCGCATCTGGTTGTTAGGTCCTGATACTTGCTGTAATTCGAACTCATCAGGGTTCTCGCCCTCTTGCTCAATTAAGTCAAATGCCCGATTTTCTGATTGAGCCAGAATGTCGAATCTAACTTCTGTAGCAATTACATTACCGTCTTTGGTCATGTAATTGCTTTCACCTTTGTAAAACGCATTAAATCTTTTCACATCATAATATTTTAATTTATTAACAAAAAAAAGCCCGTCCACACAATGTGTGGACGAGCTATTATTAACCCCTAGAAATAGAGCGGCAACCTATAATTCTGCCGTTCTCGTCCTTTACTATCTGGTTAGGATAGTAAAGATCAGACCTCTCAGGTATCGCAGTAACTACCAGACGGGACACTATGTATATAGTGTCTTTTTTTGGTTCAGGCAAGTCCTCTACTTGCCCGAAAACAGTTGCGGATACAGGAATACCCGCAACTTTACCCACTAGCTCCGTACTAGTGGATAATCTTGGAACTACCTGACCTTTAGGCAGCTCTTGGATTGGCTGGCTTAGCCAATCCAATATTGTAATTTTATGGCCCGTCAAATTAATGATTTTGGGCCTAATTAGATAGCTATCCATATAGCTATCATATACGCACCTTTTAAGTGATAGATTTCTAGTTAATTTAAATATATCACCACCGTAAAGGCCTTTGCCTTCACGTTTTGATCCTTTGGCTAAAAGGATCTGTATACAGCCAGCATATCTGGCTGACCCGCTATAATAACTGTTAGTACCGTCAGTTATTATAGACTCAGCCCTGTCCATACTGCATTCACGCAGTATAGAGGGGGCATAGTCCCTCACATGAAAGCTATACATTGTATAGCCTTCTTTTATTTTGTTTTCTATGAATACTAAATCCATAACTCAATAAGCCTTCAAGCCCTATGCCGTTTTGATTATTCACGCAAAACACAAACGGACTAATGTTCTGCGAGGTCGTCAGGTTCGTTCCCTTTGACAACTCTAATATATAACTAACTTTTTATTCTACTCACATTTTAAGAAAATTTTAACATATAGAAATAGCCGTAATATATCCCTTCAATAACCCCTACACTCCAACACAAAAAAACAAAACCATATACATATCATCCCAACATACATATACTAACTACCTTCATCAACCTACAACAAAACATAACTTAAAAATTGACATACACAATAATTTAAAAATTAATACGCAGTAACTTCTCAACAACAATAATTTACAAAATACATGCTTTCCCTTTCCTAGAAAAGCAGAACTCAATTTAATAAGGGGGGTAAGGGAAAAACCCAAATTTGCGCACGGGGGATTCCTTTGGATGGTTTGACTCTCTGCCACTAAAACCTCTTTTTCCGTAAAAGCCCTCTACTTTGTGTAAAGCTCTTTTGTTTCGGGCAGGCTTTTATGTTTTGCGTAAATTGATTCTCTTATTGTAAAAAGGGGGTTTTTGCATTTACTGTTGTATTTTCTGTAGGGGGTTTTTTATTTTAAGTGAGGGGGATTTTTTTTGTGTGGATTAATTGTATGTAAAGTATTTTTCTTTTTTGTGGGTAGGTGGGGGGTATAGAGGAAAGGTTCGGGGTGGTTTTTTCTTTTTAGGGTATTATATGTGAGGGGAATTTAGTTTAGATTTGTGTTGTTTTTTATGTGTGGATTAGTTTTGTTTTTTTGTGTAAATTTAATGTATGGGGGATTTTAGGATTTTGTACTTTGAGGAGGTAGGTGCGGCGCACTGTGTTGTATTGGCTAGGTCTTTGTACAATGTTAGTATGGGGGGAATATTTTGTGATTATGAGGGGGATGTTTGTATATATACGGGTGGATTAAGGAGGGTAGTTCGCGCAGGGGAGGTTTATTATGTAGGGGAGGTTTGTATTGGGGTTGATTTAGAGGATTCTTTGATGTCTTTTCCTAGTAGTAGGGATTTAGGTAGGTGGCGTTACGCGAGTGATTTGAGGGTTACTGCGGCGGAGGTTTTACGAGAAAACAGGGATTGGTATTTGTCGAGCAGGAGGTATGAGGTATGTCAGAACGAGAATTAGGTATTTTGCAAGATATTCCAAAGGTCTTCTACGGTATTTAGGGGTATGTTTTCTCCGTTTTTCGTTACAGAACCTTCTTCATATTTTTTTCCAAAATCGAGTTCGTAGATAAAATAGTCTATCCAACTGTGATTAAGGTCATTTAGGTATATTTTTAGGATTTTAGTAAGTTGTTCTACGACGAGACTATTGTCGTAGTTTGATACGTAATCGTTGCAGAGTATTGTAGAAAAAGCTTCGTGGCATTTTTGGTCGTGTCTAAACTGTTTTTCTAAGTTAGACATTGTTTCTAAGAAGAGTTCTTTTTCCATTTTGAGGGAGTTAAAAAGCCCCTATCAGGGAAAATAAATTGAGATGTGATTTGATAGGATTATATCCAAATTTAAATTTGACAGGGGCTCTATGAAAAACAATAAATGCAATTCAAAGATAAGAAAAACATTTAGATTATCTTATTTTCTTTAGCGAAATCTTCTAGGTGATATTTGAGCATATTTCTTCCCCTGTGGAGTCTTGATCTAACTGTTCCTATAGGTATGTCTAGAATAAGTGCTATTTCGTCGTATTTAAAAGCTTCTATATCGTAAAGGATTATCGGCACTTTGTTCTCTACGGGTATTTTTTCTAGTGCGTCTAAGATTTCATCTGAGAAAGATTCGTTTGTTATTTCGTGGTTTTCTTCGTATTCTTGGAATGCTTCTAGTTCTAGGAGAAAAGACATTTGTCCTTGATCTAGGAAGTATATTTTTTTGTTTTTAATTACTTTGTTTATAAAAGCGTTTTGTGTTATCTTTTTTAACCAAAATAGTGCGTTTGTGTTTGGGGTGTATGATCTTATTCCTTTTAGTGCTTTGAGTATACATATTTGAGTGAGGTCAGCGGCATCGACTTTATTGCCGCAAAGGTTGAGCGCAAAGGAGAATATTTCATCTTCGCAAGGTAGAATTTCTTTTTCAAAAGTCCTGTAAAGCTCTAGTTCGTCTGTCCATCTATTTATACTACTCACACTCTCCATACCCGTCGTTGTTAGAATTGGAAAAATCTTTTAAGAATTTAATCCTCCTTATATGTAGGAAGATTTCGTCCTTTAAGTTTTTATATTTTTCTGATACTATTCCCGTGGAAAGGAAGTCTGATTTTTTAATCTCCTCTACAAACTCTCCCCTCACTTCACTAAAAAATCTATTACTCAAAATGTGTTATTGTTTTATCCGCAAATTATGTCTTTAATGTATGTTTATTGTTTTCAGTTAATTTATAGTGTGTCATCGCAACCGCAAGTGCCGCCCACATGTGAGATGCCATTCCGTACAATGGTCCAGGCTCTTTTTTAGTTCCTTTATGAGGGTCTTTGCCGCCACCTGTTGCGGGGAACATATCCTTCAATGCGGTCATTATATTAGAATCCTTCGCTTTAGAACTGTGACATATTGTAGTATTTATGTCTGTTTTCTTTTTATATAGATAAACGGGAATACCTATGTCTAATATGGTCTGCTGAAATCGACCTATCCATACGCAAGTATCAAATGTAGTTTGTCCTACCGCCATTCCATAAGACGCAATGCGCTCTATTGCCGCAACTTCAAAGTCTAAGTCTTTTAGCGTCGACAGTATATTAGTATTATTTTCAATGGCTTTATAATCTACGCAAAAAGTCTCTGTGTTGAATATTACAACACCTGATTCGTCTGTTCCAGGGTCTATTCCTAGTATTTTCACTCCAAATATTTTTTAGGCACTCCCAAAAATCTAAACACTGTTTTTATATCTTCTAAGGATGAAACTTTTCCATCGAAAACCTGTTCGTAATTGTCATCGGTTCTAACATCAAAAAAATGTACTTTTAAAAAATAAGTATCTTCATAATAAGATTTTGCGATCATTAAATGTACTAAAGGAATATAGCCTGTATCTTGTTTTTCCATGTAAATGTAAGCTATTCTATCAGTACCAAACCTTGGAAAACCAGTTACGTCACAAAATTGTAAATCTTTAGATTCCCACTCTTCTTCTTTGAAAGGACTAAAACGACCATAAGAAACCTCTACATTTCCCCAATAATGAAAAAGCCAAGATCTTGATATTAACCAATCTTGGATTTCTTTATCTTTTATTTGAAGTTTAAATTTATTCCCCCCAAATTCAGGGACTATATTTTTTGTCATATCAAACTAAATGTTGAGTGATCTGAGATAACACTTGTGGATAAAAAATCATCTGAAATACCATCTACTGCCATCTTGAATGTAATTTTAATGTCAAAAGATTCAAGTTCATCTACCATAATAGACTCTTCCACTTCTTTTAAGCTTTCACAGAACCAGTGAACTAATTGAGTATCAGATTCTACATTTTCGCCCTTTACCGTAACGCCCCATTTATTTTTCTCTTTGTCAAATTGACTTTCTTTTAATTTGCAACTTACCGCAATATATCTATATTGAAAGAGATTATAATTATCTAAAGAAAAAGGATCTTTGTTCCATTTGGAAGATTCTTCAGATTTAAGTTGATTATTCCACATATTTATTTTTAATTATTTAGCTATTTCTTCAAAATTAAGGAAATGTATTTTTATTCATTAATTTTTTAATTAGCTAGATCTCGCTCTAGCGGGCGTTGCTTATTTACACATTATGTGTTATATGAAACAGATGTTTTGGAGTCTGTTGTGGGGAACAAATTTGAGAATCTAAATTCATGAGTAAATCTTATATTACGTAAAGGCGCAATAACCCTTCCGTTATTCTCCCCATATTTTTTAAGTAATTTCTGACACTGAAGTAAGATGTTATTTGTTATTTCACACCTTTTATTTCTATTTCTCCTTTTAATATTCTATCTTTCAAAGAATCTGCAATTGATTCAAGTATATACTTTTCATTCATACTTTGAGTTATTTGCATACCCAAAGTTAAATTAGTTTTATTTTTCATTGCTCTACCTTCAGCAATCTTTTCTGATAAACCTTCTACAAAATCATCATCTGGAAGTTTAATGGAATATCCAGATTTTACATATCCATCTTCAACTAAAACACAAATAGTTAAATCTCTATTTAAGCCTAAAATTTTAACGCCATAGAATCTTTTAAATATTATATTTTCTTTGACCCCTCCAAGTTTAATATGATTAACCCCTTCCCAATCTGATATAATATGATCATTTAATAAATCTGATTTTGGAAACTCATCACTTTGAAATTTAAACCTCCAATCTATGTCAAAATACTCAATTTGATTTTTTGGTATTTTTTTATTTATTAAGTGTATATTTTCAACCCAAAAGAAATTGTACCGAGTGTGTGATTGGATCAATCTTCCCTCATAATTATAATACCACTTGTTATCTTCAGAGTTTAATTGACTATCCTTTAATTTAAAGAAAACTCCTATTCCCTTATACGGAAACAAGTTAAATCCTTCTACATTTATAGGTTTTTCATCCCAAAACTTCATTTTTTAATTCTTTTGATATTTCAACAAATATAGGTACCCCGTATTTTGTGATCTTAGGATTATTAACTCTCCCATTAGAATCCCAATACAACCTTTTTATAATCCAATATCCCATTCCTATTCCTGGAGTTGGGACCCACTCGCCTTTAGATTCTTTACCCGTTCCTACACCTAAAGACTTGTAGAAGAGTAAATTATAATTGTTTTCTAATCGGACTTCTACGAAATCCCTACCACCAAATTGAAAATTAAAC
>JAOXNJ010142074.1:0-21230 GCA_028566655.1 Metis holothuriae
TTAACGCTGTGGCAAGCGTTTGATTTGCTTGCACAACACCTTTGCTGTTGATCAGGAAATTTGTGTAGGAAAGACAGGTAGTCATCGGAGAACCCGAGGTTGGCAAAAGCATTCTCAAAGAGCACATTGAGCAACTCGATAACGAACGCGATATCCGCGTTGCTTCTTGCTCAAGAACCCTGCATACTTACCGCCAAATCATCGCGCAAATAGCGGACGCTTTCAAAGTTGAAGTGCCCGAAAAACAGCTTGAAAAGACCTTGATCAAAACCGCTTTCGAGCAGACACGTCAGCGTAAAACCCTGTACATTCTGATCGACGAGGCGCATTTGCTCGACATTACTGTCCTGCGTAAATTACGTTCATTGTTTGAGCAATTTCCCAAACAGCACAACCTCATTTTGTTTGGTCAGCACGATCTGTTGCACTACCTGTCGCTCAATGTAAACCAGGACATTAAAAGCCGCATCACATACTCAGCTACCCTGAAGCGACTCAACAACGACGATCTGGAGCGTTACATTGTCAAACAACTCGAAGCATCAAGAATGGGGATTAATACCTTTGATCCTGGTGCCATCGAATGGATCTTACGTTCTGCTCAAGGCAACTTAAGGCTGTGTCGCAATCTCTGCTACGGCAGCCTTATCGAAGCCGCTCGGGAAACTGAAAAGATTGTGACCATCACCCATGTCAATGCGATCCTGATTCAGCCGCACTGGCGTACACACAAAGAGCTGATCAAACAGCCGCTATCCTAGCGTATTAGGGCGGTTAAATCATTTAATTTTTAATCTTTTTCACACACAAAAAGCCCAAACTGCGATTAACCAAAAGGGTCGTAGCTTGGGCTTTTTTTAGGTTGCCGAATCGTGGCAGTGGTGTTATTCCAATTGTTGACAATTGCAACAAAACCTAAAAATCTGTGGCCCATGATTGAGCAGCCTCGTTTTTGGTAGGATCACTGCCTAAGCGGTATTCATCTAAATCTTTGATGCCATCTCCGTCTTGATCAGCAGCCGGATCGGTGCCGACCGTTGATAGGTCATTAAAATAGAATTGCTCCCAACCATCGTTAATACCATCCTGATCGGCATCGCCATTCAGTTGACTATCCACCGGCAGTATCAATTGGTGAATGGTCGCCACCGCATTGGCTCCGCTGGTTTTAGCAAGCAGCAGTTCCAGTTGATAATAACCTCTTTCAAGATCCCATTCGCGGTACTGACGGCGGCTATCAGTGCATTCATTCATTTTCTCTTCACCATTTAAGACTAAGGTAAAATAATCCTGGCAACGATAGTAAAGATCCGTTGAATAGGACAACGCCAACACACCCCCTTCCGTATAAAATGCGGTACTGGTGCCCGCACGTTCACCAGGATTGAGTGCGTCCGCTCGCCAGGACAATTGATTATCTGTTTGCTGAAACGACCAGGTTTTCTGTCCTAAACGCTGCCAAGACAAGCCACCACGTTTTTTTGAAGGCTCAATGATAACAAGCCCCGAGAAATCAGACGCATCATTAGGGTCAGTATGATAACGGTATTCGGCACCATTACTTAAGCCATCGCCATCAGCGTCTTGCAGATGATCTTTTGTGCGCAGTTGAAACCCTTGACGCTGCTCGTACTGGTCGTCCATGCCGTCCCCATCGGTATCGGCGGCGAGCGGCGAGGAGTACAGTTGTGCTTCATCAACGTCTTTGATGCCATCGTTATCGGTATCCACCTGCGAATCGGCGCCGATGGCTTCCAGGGTGTTAAAATGCGTTATTTCCCAAGCATCGTCCAGACCATCAGCATCAGCATCAGCTACCGCAGGCAAAATCAGTTGCTCCATGGCCAGGATTGCGCCTTGATCAACATAACGCATGTAACGGCAATAGCCTCTTGCAACCTTTATCTGTAATTGATGCACACCGGCTTCAATGTAGGTACTAAAGCCCTTGACTACGAAATCGGTATCCGTCCGCTGATACACCTGTTTGCCATCGACCAATAGAGTGATGTTATCACTATGACAATGATCATCTAACCAGCGATAGCGCATGGATAACCAACCCCCTGCTGACACAAACGAGATTGCCCGACTGATTTGCTGACGAGCGGCTAAATGCACAACAGCAGCCAAGGGTTGAGCGTCATTGCCCACCTCCAGCTTCCAGAAACCCGTGCTACTGCCTTGATCAAACCAGCGAAAACCAGCCCAATCTTTGGCAGCCGTCACCAGTTGTGTGCCTCCAAAGCTGCTAGCCTCTTTAGGATCCGTGCCAAGCCTGTATTCGATGAGATTCACCTGGCCATCAGCATCTCGATCAAGCTGACTGTCATCAAAAGAGGGATTAAAACCCTGCTGACTTTCATACAAGTCATCCATACCGTCTTGATCCGTATCTTTTGAGTGTGGCGAACTGCCCAAACGCTGCTCTTCTACATCACTTAAACCATCGGCATCGCTGTCCTGAGTGCTGTCTGCATTCAGAGTGTCCAGATCAGCAAAGTAGGTCAATTCCCAACCATCCCGCAGACCATCAGCATCCGCATCAGCAACGGCGGGTAACATTAATTGATACAAACGAACTGAATCACTTGAATAGACATAAGCGCTGTTTTTTTCATACACCATAACCAGTTCATGAGCACCTTTGGTAACGCTGAGTTGTTTTGAGTGAATCTGTTGGGCATCCCCCTTAACCTCATGCACTTGTTGCCCATCCAAAAGGATTTTTAGCCCATTAGCAGAGTGCGTTTGTGAACGAAATCTTAGGCCGATATACCCACCTTCAGAATAAAACAACCAGCGCAGGCCGGCCTGCTGTCCTTGTTCTATAGGTTCTGATGTTAACGAGGTCAGTTGTGCGTCCGTTTGCTCCCAGTCCCAACCAGCGTGATACAGTGGATAAGGTTGATGACCGTTCCAATCCTTAGCCGGGGTGATGACCGCTGTGCCTAGATAACTTTTAGCGTCAAGCGGATCCGTCCCTTGCGCAATCTCGGTCTTGTTTTCGAAGCCATCGCCGTCAGTGTCTTGGCGCGCATCGGCCTTATCAAAAGCATTGAATCCGTGGTCGTATTCTTCCTTATCAGAAAGACCATCACCGTCGGTATCCGCTTGAACCGGCGAAGTACCCAGAGTGTATTCCTGTTGATCCGTTAAACCGTCCTTGTCGGTATCCCGCTCAATACCGCGTTCAAGGGACACAAGGTCACCAAAGTGATGCTGTTCCCAACCATCCATCAAGCCGTCGTTGTCAGAATCCGGCGTAGCCGGGATCACAAAGCGCTTGATGCGCACTGAACCATCGTTGTACTCCTCAAAATGTTGCACAACCAAGGAGATTAAATGCACGCCCTTGCTGATTTTTTTGAAATAGGTTTTGTTAGCCACACAGCGGATGTTTTCTTGAAGCTGATGATCAATATAAAGACTGAACTGAACGCTACAGTGATTGCTTTTTTCCAATGCAACCTCCAACAACAAATACCCTTCTTCTGTGATCAAATATTGCCGCTGCTCGGTTATTTGCTGCTTGGTTAACAACGGGGATACCCATTCTTGGCGGCCGTCGGTTTGTAGCAGATGCCAACCCTTAACGCGATTGTAGGGCGTTATCCATTCAAAACCCGCTAGCGGCGTTTCGGCTTGTATCAGCTCGGTACCGATAAAATCAGCGGCATCTTGAGGGTCGGTTCCTAGCTCAATTTCCAATTCATTACTAAAACCGTCGTTATCCGCATCCGCAACGGCATCTTGGATGTTAATGTGCAAGCCGTGGTGTACTTCCAAATCATCGCGAATGCCATCACCGTCCGTGTCTTGATCTTTTGGCGAACTACCCAGGTCGTGTTCGTCAACATCACTGAGGCCATCGCCATCACTATCACCGACCAACGATGCTCTATCGACGGCTTCAAGCTGATCGTAATAAGTCCATTCCCAACCGTCTTTTAAACCATCGGCATCGGTATCGGCCGCCGCGGGTATCTTGATATTTAAAAGATGTACAGCGTCCTCTGAAGTCTGATAAGACTGATAAAACTTAATTTGAACCTTATGTCGGCCCGGACTGATCTGCTTGTTAAAGGCAGTCAGCGACGGACCTCGATAGACGTCTAAGACCCGCTCGTTATCAAGGTATACCTGCAAGCGGTTACTGGAGCTGTATGAATATCTCATTAAATAATCAAAACTCAATTGCCCGCCTAAACTGAAAAAAGAAAACTCAAAGCCACTCCAACCTGGGCGCAATAGTGGACTTAACCGATAGCCTTTAACGCCCGCAGCGGTTGTGAAGGGAACCCAAACCCCTTGCTCTAAGGGTTTTAAGTAGTAGTCACTAAGATCACTGTGTTTCAACGCTGATTTTGGCAAAATCTGAACATCAAAATGGTAGTGGGTCTCTTGACCTAGCTTATCTTGCAATACAATACGAATAGGCTCTATGCGTGTTTCACCCTCTGCTAAGCCTTCACTGTTATCCTGTAAGGTTACCGGAAGGTCGGTATCCAGATCGGTTTTCAATGCTTGCTCTTGTTGCTGAAAAATCAAAACTGCTGAGGTAATTTGATCGTCATCGGTTAACCGCAGCCGCAATTCTATTGCCTGATGCTGAATCATCCTTAACTTTAATTGTTCAATTTCGGGTAATCCGGGATCGAACAGGGTCTGCCCAACAACGCCTAATGCTGCCAATTTAGGTGGTTGATTTTGATAGATGGGCAGTGGATAGGTGTCTGTCTGACGATTATTCGCTTTATCAACGGCAACCACCCGGTATTGATGCTGGCTCTCGGTGTCACCTGCATGCACCCAAAAATCCAATGGCTGATGCGCGCCGACAATGGTTAATAGCCGATCATTGCGGTATACCCGAACTTCTTGAATACCGGCTCCCCAATCGCGTACTCGAACAGTCAGCCGATAATCTGTCCCTGTAGGCACACCCGCATCAGATTTAAAAGGGCTTTCAAGATAAAATTCAATGCTCGGCTCGCTCGTATCTTGCCTAAAATAAATCGGTTTGGGCGCCGTTTCTACCCAATCACCGGCAACATCAATCACTCGGGCTTTTAAATAATGGCCCGCATCTGCCTGAGTCAATGGGTACCCAAGGGTGTAGGGTGATCCTTGCTGTACATCCAATAAACGATAACGGCTATTGGCATCGGCCTCCTCGGATATATAATAATTCACTTGAGTAATCGTGTGACCGCTGTCTTTGTACGTTAACCTGACACTCTGCTCTGCATTGCTGTACAACGAATTCAGGTTCAACTCAACATCCATATTGGTCTCAAGCTGCGGGTTGATACCCACTTGCAAGCGGCGATAAGGCCCATAGATAACCTCTCCGAACGGGGTTTCTATCTGGGTTTGCAACCAATAGTCACTGCCTGCGACCAAGGTTGCAGGCAACTGTGACAACGCAGAGTGGCCTATCCCCAATAACCAAGTCTGAGCTTGCGGATGCGGTGCCGTTGTTAACCAGAACGCAGCCTGTTGCACTTGGGCGTTATCTTCCAGTGCTAGCTGCAAGGGTTCTTGTTTGTTGAAAACAGCACCGGCAACCGGATCAGCAACCCCCGGATTGGCACGCAAGGCACTCATGGGAGCTTGCAGCAACAACAGACCTTCGCTACCAAAACCAATAGCCAAGTGACGCTGATCCAGCGCTAAGGCGCTGATGCTACCTTGCTGCTGGTCAAAACTTTGCTGCCAAGCCGATAGCCAAACGCGAGTCGCAACCTGATAAGCCGCCAGCGCCAACCGACCCTGAGTATTTTCGTACCCGACCAGTAATAATCCTTGCTTGTAGTAAAGCTGCTGAATACGCTCCAAATCGGATGGCAAGCTAAGCTGACGCACCTGACGCAGGGTTAAATCCAATGCCAGCAAACGAGTGTTATCATTGACCGTGAAAAATAACTGCTCTTCACCATACACCAACGCGGTTATAGCTTCCGGCTGCGCTAAGGCTGAGTCAACTCGGCTATACAGGGTGGTTATCTTTATATTGTGCTCTGCAAGAGGCCAATCACCCGTCAGTTGAATGCGAATAATGCTGCCATCTTGAGTACCCACAAAGACATCATCATTACGCTGCGTCATGCTCTGAATAAGGTGATCTTCGGCGAGATAGGTTACCCGTCGTTGGTTGTTTGCTTTATTGAAATAGGTAAGGCGATTGCCCGCCGCCAATACCACATAATGGG
The DNA here is from genome assembly GCA_028566655.1 of Metis holothuriae. NCBI lineage: Eukaryota > Metazoa > Arthropoda > Copepoda > Harpacticoida > Metidae > Metis > Metis holothuriae. Next base: position 6,216 of record JAOXNJ010142074.1, read on the forward strand.
GTGTATCGATGCTGTGCTCAATCACCGTTTCGGTGACGTAATGAACGTTGGGGTAGCGATCTTGGTAAAACGCTGACAGATACCGTTGCTGATTTACATACAGCGGGTTAACTCCGTTAAAGGCGATATGAGAGACCGGGTATCGGTAAGGGTCACTGGCAGGATTAACAGGCCAAGCTCGCGGGTGCTGGCTGAGGGTGTAGACCCCATAATGCCCTGCTGCTACGTAGAGTTTGTTACCCTTAAAGACCAACTGACGAATAGCCCCTTTACCCGCACCGACCTTGGCCAAATCTATGAATGTAGGTTTAGCCAAGGTGTGCGTGGCGGTTGCGGCGGTCGCCTGTATTTGATAAACCTGACCTTCTGGAAAATACAGTTTCCCTTGCGCCACTTTTGGCGTGCCTTTAAGGCCTGCTTCTATTGGGATTTCACCTAATCGCCGGAAGGTTTGTTGGTCATCCATTTCCCAGACATGGATACGCCCTGAGTCTGTATCCATCACAAAAACCTGCTGGTTCCAAACCCACACCGCTTCTGCGGTGAAACTTAAAGGCTGTTTTAACCAGGTTGAACCTGACCAATAATGGATAGCCTGTGCATCGACCACTAACCAAGACTGTAAATAAGGCGCACTGACCAGAGGATGGGTTAATCCGGTGAGCGTATCGTAAAAGCGGCGGTAATAGTCATTGTGTTTATAAAGGTAATAACCTGTATCGGTGACCAGCTGTACAGAAGACTCTGCTCGACTGATCGCTGATCGAACAACGCCTTTAAGATGACGCAGGTCAGCGTCCCACTGCTGGATAATTTGATAATGCTTCAGTTTTAAAACACGCACCGCATGGCGATTCCACAGGGTGAGGCGGCCTTGGTGATAACGAAAACCCTCTGCATAAAAATCTTCGTAATAAGCCACTGGAACCATTGCAGCGGCCGCAGAAAGAATGCGGATTCTGCCATCAATATCCAACGCAATAAAACGATCATCGATACGCTGTAGCTGACGCAGTGGCCGCTCCAGCGCAAAGCTTTGGTTACTGGTGAGATCATTAGCACTAGGATCGTTAACACTTGGGTCGTTATCGGTGCGGTATAAACGAGTACCTCGGCTGTACCAACTAAATCCAACATCCTCTGCGAAAGCATCATAAGGGATAACAGGCTCTGTTTTATCCAAAACGATGGAACGATCAATGAACAGCGTTTTTTGCGTCTTCGCCGTGCGCCCAAGGTCATCAAACGTCATCCATTCAAGCGTCAGTTTGTCTAAATCTTTATGGGGCTGTAAATCCAGCGCTAAATCCGGCATACCCACCGCCAGTATCCGATCACTGGCATCTCTGACCAGCAAGCGTGCCTGCGTATTCGTAGCCAGTGGCAAGTGCTCTACCCTCAAAGTTGACCCTTGCAACAGTCGATCAGGTAAGGCATCCAATGTCGCGGCGGTCAGCGGGCTACTCGGTAGCACATTGAAACTGACTTGGGTTTGTTCAAAGATCAAGCGCTCAGTATAATAAGCCGTCACCACCAGGGTGTAAGTCTGTTGTTCAGTGCCTACAGGCGGTAACCGCAAGCTCAAGTTTGCCGCTGCATCCGTCAGTCTATGACGAGTGATTAAAACTTTATTGAAATCCACTAATTGAACATCAACGTAGCGTAAGTCGGCTGTGTTAACTTCACCTTTTACCCTGTATTGCAGGGTGAATTCATCGCCCTCAACAAAGTCTTGATTATGTGCAGGACTGATCATCTCAATGCCTTGATTCACCGCTGCATCAGTATGCGTTGCCCAAGTGAATTGTGTATCCGTGCCACCCAATTCAATGCGCTCTGTGATGGTGTCTGCTGCGGGTGTCGCAACCCAACGATAGAGTTTGTCCTGCCAACCGACCCAAGGGTGATGAATGGACCCTGCCGTTTTAATACGATTTCCAGGTTGCGCCGTCAGCTGCAAAGGTACCCATGCTTGTTGAGGTAATACCGAGTGCGTTGCCGTCAGTTGTGCATTGGCCGTCCAGTCAGGCAGATTCAATGGCTGACAACCGACCACTAAGCGCCGCTGTTGCTGTTTAAGCCCCATGGCACAGAGCTGAAGCCTTTTGGGCGCGGCTGCATAATCGAGATGAAGACGTCGGCTAGCGAGCGTTGTTACTGGATACTCACGCCCGGAATCCCGGTCTGCAAGCCACAATTGAATGGATGCAATGTTAGGACTTGGCGCCCATTGAACTTCCCATCCCAGGGTTTTCGCTTCGATATTCGCTGTTATCAACGGCGATTGAGCGGGAAGGGTGTCTACAGCCTGTTGATCAATGTGCTGTTGATCAACAGCAAACACTGCATCGGTTCCAAAATACAGGTGCTCAGCCGAGTAATGACCGACCGACTCAAAAGCGCGGGCGCTTTGTTGCCATTCAAAGATACGCCAATTGGGCACAGGATTTTCGGTTGCAACCCGCACCCATACCCGACCGTGACCCCAATAAGCCGCTTTAATAGAGGCTAACGCGGTCGATCCTACAGCGACCCACTGCCCTTGTGCATCCTGCTGCCATAATTGCAGACTCTGTTGGTTCCACAGCAACAGACCCTGTTCATGGATGGCAAAACCATCGAAGTGGCGTGCGGGTATCCTCTGTTGCTGTTTCAGCGCTAACAAACCTTGATCCGCAGTGAGACTTAAACGCCTAACCCCCTGCTGAGTCAACAGGTATAAGGCTTCTCTAAAAACCTGAGCACCGATAATGGGACTGTCAACATAGGTACCGGCAACTGGGTGTGAGGCCCAAAGGCCCTCAGTATTTGGCTGTAGTATCCAAGCGGCCACACTCTGACCATACTGAATAAAGACTTGATCACCGTTTACGCCCAGCAGTCGACCAAACAACGGCTGTTTAAACCGCTGTTTGCCTTGTTGATCGATGACGTGCAGATAACGAATCCCTTGTTGCAACACTTCTAAATAATGCCTGTCCGCGTCTTTGATCCAGTGGGTAACCCGCCCCGATTCAGCGACCCAAAGGTCGGTCGCTAAGGTTTTTAGGCGATAACCTGCGGTCAGATGATTTTCTACCCAGGCTGCCTTTTCGACCGCAAAATTGCCTCGTGCCAGGCTTCCTTGAACCAGAGTCCACTCAGTGCCCGTGGCATCGTAAAGTAATTGCTTGGCAGCAGAAAAATACGGTTGCAGTTTAAGGCGTTGAGACAACCTTCGCTGCTGGCCATTAGGATCTTGCAACACCGTCGTCGCCGATAATTCACTCGCATTTACCGGCAGCACAAGCGGGGGCATCGGATCGGTCATCGCGGTTGCGGCCAGGGTCTGCCCGTCTGCGCTAACGTTAAGGGTTGACCTTGACGCAATCTCGGTGGGTAACTCGGTCTCGACCGTGACCCGCGCAATGGTACCCGTCAAACCTTTACGTGGGGGATCAATGCGGATCTGAGTCGGTGTGTCAATACCTTGATTCGCAACCAGATTGATCCATTGCGTGCGGCTTCTCAATTCACCCGATGCCAACCAAAGTGTCATCGTTGCATCAGCATCAACGCGCGGCAAAACGATTTCAAATTGATGCTGACTGCCTGCTGCTGGTGTTAATTTAACCAGCTGAGGTTTTGGATTGCGGCTATCTTCTAACTGCCCAGCAAACGCCAGATAAACCCTCAGTTGATCAATATTCTCAGCTAATGCTGTTACCGTCATCAACGCAGCCGATTCAAATGTCTGACCTTGAGAGGGTGACAATAATGCCAGTTTGGGGGCTGAAACGCGTTTTGTATAAGGCATTAACCGCACCTGAGTGCCAGCCCGGGCGCTAAGGTTACCACGCACATCGCTGGCGCGCACTTGCAGGGTTAACGCTGTCTCCCCTGGCGCCAGCGCTTTGGGTACAAAACGGTAAGGCCGGTGTTTTTCTAATCGTTGCCAAGAAGCCTTGGGGTCTTGCGAGTTCAAGACTTCAATCCAGTCTATACCGCTGTGATCATCCGCTTTAATGACGGCAACCAGAGGTTCACCGATGGCCACGCGATCACCGTCGCTGGGCGATACCACAGTAACCGTCGGTGGCGTTTTATCAGCGTACAATGGATACTGGGTTTCAATAGTGTCAATGCGATCAATACCACGATTGATTTTCAGACGGACGTTAATGTCCGCTTGCGTTTGGTTAACGGCGTCCTCACCCAATAATTCAGCGATCTTAGGTATCGAAATCCGTTGTGTCAGCGTCGCCGAAGCTTTGTCGGGTGCTACCCGTATTTGTGGATGTTCAAGATTCATCCACTGGTTGTTAAGCTTCATTTCAAGCTGGATTTTGTCCCAGTTGACCAACCCCATTTCGCCGATTAATTTAAAATTGAGGGTGGCGTCAGTCAGTTCTTCGACCACTTCGGGCATCGTCCAAAAATGCTCCAGTTCTATCAGAGGTTCCTCTAACTCAAACTCAAAGACTGCGGAGCTGGATTGACCTGCATCGCTGGCCAATAATTTAATCGCCGCCTGTTGATGATCGCCGCCCAAGGCTAAACGAATCGCTTTAAAGCCTGAGCACAGGCCCTGCTCACTGCTGATCTTCTGCGCCACGCTGAAAGGAGCATTATCCAATGAAAGTTGATAGCTAAACCCAAGGGTGGATTGGTAATTATCTTGTGCAGAGGGCCGCAAACAATACACACGATGCTTAGTCAGAGCAATCGTCTGATCAGGCGTGATCGGTTCAGCCCGACCTTCGATAGACAAACTCAGGTTTCTCGGTGGCAAACGATCTGCGGTGATGAAGTTAAAGCGATACTCACCCTTGTGAAAACCCTGACCCTGGGCTGGATGCCCTGCGTGATCCGTCACCCCCCTCAGCGTTAGCTGATATTCTGCGTTAGGCGATAATTCACATTCAGGCTTCAATCCCAATTGAAGCTGTTGCGGTTGCTCAGTATCCAGAGCAAAACACGCACTCACCTCCTCGTTGGGTTTTTGCTGGTAGGATTTATCGATTTTGACAACACTAAAACCACCCACTTTGATGGGTTCATTCGCCCATACCCGTAATGGCTGCACCCGCGATAACGGTTCAATGCGAATAATGTCAGGCGCGGTATCGTCAACCACTTGCACATGCAAGCCTGGAAAATCCAGCCGCTCTTGGGTACTGGGTCTATCAATCACCAAACGGTAACGATGGTTGTGCTGATAGCGACGAGCCGGATCACGCGCGGGTATTTGCAGGCTAAGCCCATCACTATTCATACGATAAGCCAGCTCGGTTGCCCGATCTGGCGAAAATTGTTCCTCTGCTAACAGCCAATACACCTTAATATCGCCAGTAAGGCCTTGGCCTTTCAGGGTGACCCAGTCATTGCCAATATCGCTGACACGGGGCTGTCCCGAAGCTGACGCAGGATTATCCGACAGCACTTCTGCAACGCTTATGGGCGCTGTAACCAATAACGCCGCGGGCAGCACTTGCGTGCCCTGTTCGCTTTCATATTTTAGGGTGACCATGCCCGTTGTGGATGGCTTAACGACCAGTTGCCGTTGTGAACCCGATGCCTGAAGACTCCCGTTATCCATCGGAGTATAGGTTTGATCTCCGAGTCGTACAGAAATCAACCGATCAAGCCCTTCGCCCATTAACCTTAGTGTTGTCGACTGACCGGCAACGATCACGCTGGGCATGATCTGGTCAATCCGCGTTGGCGTGCTGCTAAAGGCTGCTGTAGTGCGCACATAGCGCGGTCGATCAACCGCTATCAACGGCAGCTTCACGCTTTGGTCAGGGGCCGGTTGAAGGCGGAACTGATAATGCGTATCAGGGTGCAGTTGTCCAGGATCTGGATAAAACACTAATCCATTCCCCTGCACCTGGGTGCGCCCTGACAGGGTTTTATCCGTATCGCGTTCAGTCATTAGCACTCGCACCTTAGACCACTGAGATGCTTCCCCAGTGACATTGATTCGCAATGGGCTGGTACTGCTGCTTAAGGTGAACGGGGCGTGATCCTGAGCATAAACAACAGGTAAGGCTAAGTTGTAATAGGTACCAGCACCCACCCACTCTAATAACCCCTGATGCAATTGCAGCGACTGGGGGCTTTGGGGTAATTGAGCGGTTGTCAAACCAAAAAGACGTTGCACATTCAGTGTAAATCCAGGTACGACTTGTCGTACCTGTACATTAAAAATTTCGATATTTTGCGACGCCTGTGTTTTAGATTTAGCATTGACCAATAACTCACCGTCCAGGTGCACAAGGCCTACGTCAATGTTGAAGTAAGGCGCCGAGGGGATAAGTTCAAGCTGCATTTGAGTATCACTGACCTGAACTTCATGCAACAGCATCGCTTGAATACCACTGCGCCCTGCTAACCACACCCAATGATTGTTTAACTGCAACTGATTAAAGGTCAAGGCATTGAACCTATGGCTCGAAGTGACGAATGACTCGGTTGCCAAATCGACAATGTCCAGCCCCGCGCTGGTTAAAATGGCGAGCCAACGTTCATTGATATCCACCGCTAAAATGTCAGTGCCCGCTGTGTAACTCGCTACCCTTAACCAAGCTTTGCCCTGATAACCTGCTAAATAAAGATTTTGCTGACTCGCAATGAATAGGTGCTTAGAAGTCAGTTTTATTGCTTTAATAGGCGTTTCATTGGCGATGAATAATTGGTTGATGATTTTGGGTGCGTAAGGATCTTCTAAAGAATAAATACTCGCTGTACAGGTGGCTAACCGTATTGGGTTCTGCTGACAACGGCTGCCCGCAATCACCACCAAATAACGACCCGCAAGCGCCACATGATGCACAGGCGCATCCAACGCCAAAGTCGCTAATAAACTTGGCGTTGCGCTGTCTTGGGTGCTGTACAGTTCAATACCTTGATCCGTCCAAACCACTAGACGATGTTGATCTCGCGCAATGCCCTGGATATCACTCAAAAAAGCATTAGGTTGTAATTCAATCTCTATATTGTCGTACAGCGCTGACTGACCCTGGCCGTTTTGCACTCGGATTTCAACCCGGCCCAACGTATTGGCTGGCAAAGGCAAGGTTAACACGCCGCTTGGCTCCAGCCTAACCTCTTCAGCAAGCTGCCCATTCACATAGACCCGAGTCATAGGGCCTAAACCTTGACCCTGAAGTGCAATTAATTCCTGATGATTAAATCGATAAGGGTCGACAGACATAAATCGTTGCTGATCACGGTGGTATCGCTGGACTTTTTCTAATTTAGGCTCCGGCATATAGGTCAAAGCCGCTGCTTTAAAAGCGCTGTTGACGCCGTTCGTTACCAAAACACCCACCGCAACCGCTTGCTGAATAGGCTTGTCCAATGCGGGAATACGTACCCGAAGTTCACGATCACTGATTCTGTGTATATGTTCAGCTTTTACTTTGATAGCACCAATCTGTACCTGGGTTGAGTCAGTAAAACCCGTGCCCAACAGACGCATGGTCGCTTGCGCATTCCAAGCGGCGTACTGCGCTGCAATGGGTGCCAGCGTTATTTCAAGAGCGTCGGTTGCAACAAAGCGAAAGCGATACCCTTGGGTTAAAGGGTGCTGATGAATGTCCTTAATATCCGTCGCCAAATTGACAACGTATTGCTTACCTGGAATAAGCGGCTGCGTCGGCTTGAAGACGAGTTCTGTTCCTATATTGTTGGTCAGATAACTGACTTTACCTAATACTGGTGCCCCCGATAAGCTGAGCGTCATCAGTGACTGCGATTGTTTGCTGAGCCGTTCGTAATCCAACATCCGATTGAATTGCACTCGAATCGATGCGTTATGATCTAAAAAACCCTCGGCTTGCGGTTGCAGCGCAACCACATTGAGTTGATCACCACTCAGGGTATTTAACCCTCCTCCTAAACCGGACATCAAGGCATCATGAGTTAAGGGGTTCTCAAGGGGTTTAGACTGAGCGTCGTAGCCAAACCGAGTGCCTGCATAAAGCCCGCGTGAATCCAACGCCAAGGCTTCAGTAGTGCCCGGTACCGAATAATAATAGGTCAGCGGAATCGATTGATTGGATTCACCAAACAACCAAGGTGAAACGTCAAACACTTGGATGTCGCCCTCACCGGCGGCAACGTACAGCGTCTGCCCCTGTAAATACAACGCTTTCGCAGCAATCCGACTGCCTTTAATAAGATGCGCAAGCCTTAATTCATTGAGGTACTGCGTTGTACCCTCTTTGCCTAAGCGATACAGTTGCACCGTCGCCTGAGAGCCGGTTGCCACCAGTGCCCTATCAGCATAAACCAAAATATCACTCGGGTGCAGTTGCTCTCCGGCAAGGGATTGAATGGCAAGGATACGCACTGGCGTTAACTCGCCTGCCAACAAATCCAACTCCGTCACTTGCCCTGCGGCCCTTTGTACCGCCCATAAACGCTGATCCACCACTCGCAGTTTGTCGATGGCACCCCCAAGCTGCTGATTAGCAACCGACAGCAATCGTTGTAAGCTTTCTCCAACAACACGATAAACCGCTAACTCCGTGTCTGTTGCCACGTACAGAACGTCTTGCTCCAATGCGATTGCACGGACGTTACTTGCTAATCGGTGATCTTGTAATAACAAAGGATCGGTTGGCAGGGTTAAATCAAATTGAAACAAACGCTGGTTGCCCGCAACAAACAGGCGTTTGCCAAACACGGCGATGTCTTTAAAGCCTGTTATCGCCTCTGCCGCCGTAAAATGATAAGGGGCTTGGCTGCCATCCGCCTGCGCTTTACGGAGTATTTGCGGACGCACCGGATCGGCAACATCAACCACCGCCAAGCGCGCGTACCGGCTGGTTAATGCAGCACTTTCTTCACCCGTTTTCTTACGCGGGATGAGCGACCCCCCCGTCGCGACGTAGACCAACCCGTCTTGCAAAGCGATGGCCGCCACCGGACTGGCAACGTCCGTTGCTAACTCAACCGATCCCGTTTGCTGACCTGTGTAAAAATATTGCTCAGACGCAACGATAGCCGGATCATTTGGGAAATTTAAAGATTGCACACTGACGGCTGCTTGACCAAAGGTTCCAGCAGGGACCCGCACCGAAATATGATGCGCATTATAGACTTGCAAATCCCCTGCAATCTGCCCAGCTACTCGTACCTGAACATCATGACTAAAACCGCTGCCATAGAGGTGCAACCGATTCCCCCCTTGAGGAGCACCGCTTAAGGGCGTAAAAGCTTCAATTTTTAGGGTCGGCAACACAGTGACAGCACCGTATAAAAGAGTTTCCGTATTCTCTTGTACAATTTTTAACGGCAAGGATGAAGAGGCCAGGCCCAGACGTAAATCGGGCATCGTAAAATACAATTCAGTGCCCTCTGAATTAACGCGAACGCCCTCAGTCACCTCAGTTTCGCCAACAAAGACCTTCGCTGAAGCCTTTAAGCCTGATCCGTACACAACTGCCTGTTCAGAGGCCACACCGTGGAATAGGTGCAACCCTGTGCGTACCGGGCGAGCCTCAGTGTCTGTTGCAACAGAGCGCTGCACGCGTTCAACCCTGGGGACCTCGGCTACAACAAAGTCAAAACGCGCGTTGTAACCCGCCGTCATGCCTGCGCCGCTGAGATCCGTCCAGTCGGATAAAATATTGAGGATAAACTCACCCGCTGGCATCTTGCTGGTAAATTCAATGCTTAACAAACCCCCACTGAGCGTATTCACGGCTTGTAGCTGATAAGCGGCAACGGCTAGGGGTTGTCCAGAGGCATCCGTTAAACTCACCCAACGTTTCACCTTATCGGCATCCGTATTGATCAGATGATTAAATTGCACTGTAATCTTGCTGTTCGCATACAGTCGGCTGCCCATCGACGGAGTCACCCGGCTGATACTGAGCCTGGGGCTGCGCAACTGAGTCACCCCCTGAGAATGGGTATAAAACAATTGCCCTGCCCGAGAAAAGAGCGTACCGGCCTGATACCGTTTTTCCCAATGCGCAACGCTGTACTCCAGCGTTTGCTTATCTAAGGTTAAATACCAATGGCGGTCCGCTGTGCTTATGTGGACTTGTCCATGCTCCACATGCAAAGACGCCTGATCCAAATCCCCACCAAAGGGTATGGACACAGGATCAACCTGCGCGGTAACTGCCCCCCCCAATCCGGAAAAGCGTACCAGCTTTAAAGGCCTCTGTGATTGAGTCGGGTCGGCCTGACGAAATAACACGATAAGCTGTTGCTCTAACCAAGCAACCGCTAATGGCTGGCCTTGGTATTCAGTGCCTGGCTCACTAAAACGGAGGTTGGAATAGCCGATGGGTTGACCTAATTCATCATCGCTGAGATCCAAGAAACGAACGTAACCCCCTTGTAAATCATTGGCTACGGCCATAGCGACAACCTGAGCCTGGGCATTGATACTCACGTCTAACACACGCTGGCCTGGGGCCACCAACGTCTGCACTCTTAAAGGCCGTTTTGGATCATTCACATCCAACAGATGCAAACCGCCACGATCAGCGGCTACAAAGGCCATCCGATCCACAATATCCATACCCAGTACAGGTGTATCCATCAGCGTTTGCGATAAACGCAGCGGTCTTTCAGGAATACGGACATCGTATATTTCCACACCCCTATCCATTAGAAAACGATGGGTAGCGTCGGCACGGGGTCCGTCTTTCACGCCCACATACAACAGATCGGCTTGGGTCACCGCCGCACCGATACTCATCGGCGGATAGTTCGGTAAATGCCACTCGGAACCCAAATCCGTCGTGTAAGCAAATTGACCGACTTTTAGCTCTTTAATTTTGTTGCCCGTTGGGATTTTGACAAATACATCGTAGATGCCCGGGTATTCAACGCCCGGCGTGCGAAATCTAAAGGATTCTAACGTCACCACATCGTCTTGCAGGTCCACCAAGGTGGCACTGCCAGGCAACTTGACACTTTCAATGATTCTAGGTCCTCGTGGCTGATCAATCACACGCTGGGACACTAACTTCACTTTCGTGCCAGGTAAAAAGACCCCCTTCCCTTCAGTGCTGGTGACATGAACGCTATGACCGCCGCTTTTATCACCCGCATCCAGGTCTAGGGTTAATTCAACATCCGTGCTGTCGGCACCCAATAAAATCGCTCCCAAATATTCGCTGGTTAAACCCGCATTGGTTATCCGGACGGGGTGTTGTCCAACATCCAAATTCAACTGCTGCAAGGTGCCGGCTGGAATCAATAAGCGTTGATCGTCTTGAATACGTACCTCAATGGGGTGATTACCCACAAAAACCTTTATCCCAGCTTCACTAAAATAACGGCCATGGACTTCAATCTCCGTTTCCATATCATCAGCTAAAATAGCGCCGTAACGTACCGACCGAATCTCTGGACGATGAGCACTGCCTTGAGGGGTTTTAAAACGCCGAGTAAAGGGCCTCCATAAATGACTGCCCCGCAGATTGCTTACTTGGTGAACAGTGACTTCATAGGTAGCGTTGAACTCTTTTGCAAACATTAATGCAAAAGATCGCGTTTTTCCGTCAGCCGTCACAATCGCTTTAAGCTCAAAGGGAACTGGGATTGTTTCCGTATCACTGAGCACTCGATAAAGGGTTATCGCACCCTCAGCCGTTAATGAACTGTGCTCAACGGGTTCATTAAAAGCAATCTCTAACCCAACATCTGGATGCGCAGAGATAAGCCCCATCGGCTCAACGTTGCTATCCGTAACAAAGCTGCCCGGCAATTCAAAAACACGCATCACCCCCGCTGCGGATACCGCTAACAAACGACCATTGTACACCTCAATGTCATCGACAGGCTCGGCATTACCTGCTGAAACTACGGTCGGGTTTTTAATGTCGGTCATATCTAAGACGACGATGGAACCAGATTCGGTCGCCATAAACAATAAATTGCCGTATAACTTTAACTTACGAACCCTGCCAGGATTCGCTTGCAACTGTGCATTTACCTGAAAAGTCGGTTGCTGATCCAGACGGTGTTTTGCAACAAAGGCCACACCTTTACCGCCCAAAGCAACGATTAAATGCTGACCGTAATCTATGATATCCTGAATATTGGCTGCAAACCTTTGTTCACGGCTAATCTTTGTATCAAAGGCACTGGCCAATGTCAGAACATGACCTTCTCCTGCGGCATCACCACTGCGAGCCGCTTGTTGCGCTCGCCAAAACTCACAAATATTCAGCTGTTGATGACTGACGCCACCTAGGGTTCCACCAGCAAAAAAATATTCACCGTCAAAATGCAATGCAGCAGCACCACGTAAATTGACAGAAAGGGCACCTGTTTTAATGGGGTCACTGGGGTCAAGATACGAATACCCCATCACTGGCGCAGGCTTAAAGGTTGCGCTGCCCCTTGAACAGGTCTTATCTTGTCCAGGCTTTGCGTCGACTAATTGTGCTTGTGCCGCAAACACACTGCTGCCTTGTGGCACGATGTCCGTAGTGAACACCGCTTCAGATTCTGCGTCTACGGCACTGACAAACATAAGGCCATTACTATCGTTGGCATTCAGTTGCACCACACCACCAGAACCATTAGCAACAAAAGCGTATTGATTTTGTACATAATGATGTTGCTGGCTATCGGATTTTTTAAAGCTATCTGATTCCCAGAAGTGATGCAATTTCACATCGAAAGCATCAAGCGTCGTAGCAACATAACTATCTCGCACCTGGTACCAACGATCGATTTCTTTTGGTGTCAATAGCGCTGCTAAAGACCCTGAACTTTCTCGTCCCATACGCATCTTTTTTTGCAGAACATCTTTGTCTTTAACAGCCTCTAACAGCGCTCCTTTGAGTGATGCATCCGGTAACACGGGCGCCCCACCCACGAGCATGGGTTGACGAGGGTTATTAATATCAAAGGTGGACAGACGATCTTGCTCGGGAAATTCAAGCCCTTTAAAGGACAGGTGGTATTCCCGCAGGGTGTCGGAATCTGTGCCACTGTAAGGCAAGCTCTCGTGAAAATAGCCCGTAGCAGCAAAGGCAACACCGCTGGCGTGATCAACACTCAATCCTATAGGTGCAGTATGAATGGCACTGGCGGTCGCCAGTTGTTTAAGGCCATAGCCAAAACCTTGGGATTTTTCTAATTTAGCCTGATTACCTGAAAGATTTTCTGCGGTGATCTCGTGCTTTCCCACCACCCCGCGCGGCGTAGTAAATACCAGTTTATCAGACGCCAATAGTTCAAAAGAGAAAACCGGAGTAGAACCCACATAAAGCTGCATCGCTTCCATAACCGTATTACCCGGTTCAAAGCCTTTACCCCTTAATACCACTTGAGTACCACCGACTAAAGGCCCCCAACGGGGAGTCATGGACGTGAGTTCTAAAAGAGCATCAACGGCAACAGCGCCTTTGAACAGGGTTTTTTGCCAAACACCTTGTTTTTCTACTTCCATCCACACATCAAAATAGCCAGCAACGGCAAGCGCTGGCAGCTCGACGTTCAGCACCGCCAACCGTTCTTCTTCGTCATGCCGAGTGATGTTGCGAATACGCAGTTGCTGACCTGCAAGCCAAAGACGTATACGCTCTGAGTCAAAGGGTACCCCATAAGCAGCAATATCGATCAACTGTGCTTGCTTAACCTGCACCCGACGTGGCATCACCGATTCAATACCGATTGGCTGGTAGCGATGCCCACGATAAATAAAATCATATTGGAGGGTATTTTCGAGCCGGTACAAAGGCCGTTTGGATGCTTCGTCATAGGCTACAATACCCGATTGAATACCTAGCTTAATCACACCCCCCACTTCCAGTAACGCAGTGTCTGTTAACGTCAAGATGGCATCGTTACTAACCAGCTCAATAGCAAAGGGGATCGCTTCACCTGAAGCGGTTGTCAAGCTGAATTTATCGTTATTCGCTGGCCACTGAATATTTTTTGAAAAATGCACTGTTATGCGTTGTTGATCGGTTGCATCATAATCCAAAATCCCTGTGTCAGGTGAGACACCAAAAACACCTAAAGCCGCATCTTTGGCTATTTGCACCACGCCCTCGGTTGCACGAACACCCTGCTTACCCGCTGCAATCACAGACGCAGGACGAGCCAGCACATGCCGCAGCGTATTGCTCTGATAAGCAGCAATACCTGGTAAAAGTTGTGGTGATTCGGGCTTTGAGACATCAATCGTTACAATACCTTCTTTACCAGTAGCTGCGTAAATCAAATGTTCACGTTGATCAATGTCATAGAGATACCCTAAATGCATTAAACGTGAAATAATCTTTGGTGCCGATGGATTGCTAACATCCACCACAACCAGACCCTGCTCCCCTGCTGCAAGATATGCCATGTCCCCATCAATAATCACTTTGGCGGCAGGAACATCCAGTTGCCCCAACACTTGCAACCCTTGCTGGGTTCTACCCACCAAATAAAATCCACCGGCTCCAACACCTTCTTGACTGAGCAACCGCTGTCTAGAAAAATCAAACTCACCCGCCACCACAGCAAACACCGCATCTCGCTCTGGTTTATCCTCCAAACGTGCAACATCCAGTGCAGGCAAAGCCCCTGGTAAGGGTATGGATTCCATTAAATAGGCTTTTGCAGGTAAATAAACATCAATGAGTCCAAAACCCGCGTTACCCAAAGCCACGGCTAGGCTATTATTTTGAACTTCAAAGCCTCTGGCAAAATCTCCCGGTAAAGGCAAACTGCGAATAATACGGCCACCTGCAAAATCGGCATCCACACTCATAATAAATAAGCGCGCTTCTTTGTTATTCGTTGCAGTCACATAAATACGGTCCGTCGCTCTTTCAAAATACCCTTGAATACCCAGACTCGTATAACCCTCGGGTAACGCCATATCAAAGAGCAGACGATCATCCTTACCGTCCCTATTAAGATCAATCTTCTGCATCAGAGCAGCAGGGTTAAGCATTTCTTCAACCTTACCGTCATGATCTTGGTCTACTAAACGATTCAGCAAATGATCGCTGTTAACCTGCAATACGCTAATATGTGACCCCTGACCCATCATCAAATAAG
>JAOXNJ010142075.1:0-11031 GCA_028566655.1 Metis holothuriae
TTCCAGACAAACTTTCTACATTCAACAGTCACTCTAATTCCATCCATTAGTGAGTGCTTATCCAAGCAAAGAAAAAAGTCTTATAGCACCTGCACTTTGCTTTAAAGTCATTTTTATTATTCCTTTAGTACAAAGAAGTAGAAAAGAAGACACTTGGCAACTTGGAAAGAGAGATAAAGAAGGGTAGAGAGAAGGAAGGATAAAAAAGGAGAGAGAAAAGGAAATAGAAGAATATTTAGAATAAGATAATACGTATGTAGTAAAACTAAGAAGTAAAGTAGTAAAGAAGTGGTACTCAATAGTAATGCATCATTCCTTGTGCTTCATGCCTGTCTGCCCTTCCTCATGCATTCCTTAACTTGCAATTCCACTGTACACTACATTAAGAACAAAATGTTTGTTGGATTTCTCATGTGCCTACAATAGTGACTTTAACTAAAAAATGCAAGTAATATGTAGTAGTAAAAGTAGTTGAAAAAGCACGAAAAAAGACTGATTTATGGCTCCATCATGGTGGGTAGAGGACAAAAAATGCTAGTTTCTACATTAGTGGTCTTGTCAACTCTTATTACTAACATTCCTTATGTGATGATCGCACTTCTTCATGACTGGCTCAAGCTCTTTTTGTTGCTCATGGCAACATTGGCTCAGGGTTGCCACTTACCCACAACCAAATCAGGGTTGCCACAAATCTGAGCAATTTTTGTAGCAATACAAAAATTGGGCTTTTAGCACGCAAAGCTTGCGGCAATGTCGTGACACTTGAGTGACACTTGGACACTACATAACGGACACACACACATATTAAAGGAAAGTACAAAAGCTTTTCATACAATTTATGTACTTCTTTTACTAAAAATGTATGTTGTTATTGCTAATGAAAGTGTACATATGTAATTGCAATAAAAGCAGGTCATAAGTTCATTTTTTGGGGAAATAAGAGTATTTTAACTTAATTTGACTTTTTAAACGGTTTTTGGAGCCAAAACATGAATATTTACGAGTAAAACCTTTTTAGAGAAGCAGCACATATTAGTAGTGTTGTTTAACAAATTCTTCAATACAGTATACAGTAAAAACTGTATTATTTAACAAAAATATTGTGGTAAATTGGCGTGACGTCTTACATGTTACGACTTGAAGAAATTCATGCTGATGAGATTTTGTTCCTAAGACTTTGTTCACTTCAACTCTTCATGAACATCAAACTCATTGCTTTTTTTACTCATTGCTTTTTTATTGATATGACTTGGGCACTACATATCATCATTGCTTTTGCTACTGTACCTTCATAAGTAAGTACTTTGATAAAGAGAATTTCATGGTTGTAATGAGAATTGAAGCAAGTTTTCATTACAGTAGCATTTCGTTTATACTTTTACAATTTTCGGTATTAATAAAAAATATTTTTATTAATAAAAATATTTTTATTAAATAAACATTTGCTGTTACGGTACAATAGAATATTTTTTAGTGGCGGCAACAGAAGCGGCTTACAAAGAGACAAAGGGCGACTGTAATCAATTAATAATAAATAAACAGTTTTGTTTGTGTATTACGGCCAAATCAGTAAATAATTGTCTTCTCTATTCAAAGAACATTGTGCTTCTTTTTTAGCCCCCCAAAAAGATTTTTAAAGAATCACTTATCCATTTTGAAAATTGGCAAAGGACAAAGCAAAAATTGGGTTAATTATAATGTAATTTTCGACAAATTGTCTGAATCCGCGTCAGTAGTCATCTTACGTACAGAGAAGTCAAGATATAACGAAAAAAAAGTCTCGTTGTAAAGAGCAAAAATGGGATCTGACAGAGTTGTTGGTTATATCGAGACTTCACTGTAACAGAAGCCAAGTAAGCGTTAAACATGATTTTTTAATATAATGCAAGATATGTGAATGTGAACTTTTTAGTTGGCCAGGTTGATTCTGAGGCTCTTTTCCATCCTTGGAAGATTGCTTTTGCTCTTTCTCCTCCTCTTTCTTTCTTTTTACAATACAAAAGTGGTGAAAAAGTTTGAAAAATGAGGGCAGAAGCAGGGCAAAAAGGAGATAGAGGTGGCCCAAGACAATCGACCAACTTGGAACCCAAAGCAAAAAGAAAAAAGAGAACTACAACTGTAACACTACAACAAGACTTTTTATCTTTCCTTACTTCCATTTCACTATACATTGTATAAACATTTATTGTATAAGCATTTAATAGTTGTGGCATATTTAAGTGAGTTAGAACAAAGAAGGGGGAAATGACTTGCCACACCAAGCAAGCCACATTTATGGACTTCTTTCTCTTTTATTATATACTGTATTATACTATATTGAATGTGTTTCATTATTGGCAAGAAGAACAAAGAGCCTTGAAAAACAACCTTCATATATACTTACTTTAACACTGAATAATAACAGCTAACTTGTCTACATATATAAACCTCTTGTTCATCTATGACTCAATTCATAAACTCTTCATTATTGTCAGTAAGATTATATTGTACAGTAGTACTTACTTGTATGAATAGTATAGTAAAGTAGTAAAATTGGCTCATGATTGGTTCTATTGCTCTGCCCTGAAATTACGACCTCAACACTTTACTGCAGCCAATTTTGAATATACTAGTAGAGGCCACAATAATAACACTATTATTATTATTATTATACTCCATAACATACTACATATGTACTTTATGTAATACATTCTTGATTGTGCATACAATAAGAATGTAGGTAGTAAATGAGTTTTTGAGCCTTTTTGGCCTTGGAAAAAAGAGGTTTTTTGGCTTTTAAACCTTTTTTTTGAAACCTGAATGCTCAATGAAATACTTTACATTGTTACGTAACAGAGTGGATTTGCATTTATTATAGCTCTTTTTTTGAACAACTAATGTACTGTAGATTGTTCATTATTTACTACAAACTACGTACAATATGTCCACTAAATATGTACATATGAATGTATATATATAAAGAGAGTTGATTGCCACTCATTGATTGGCAAGTGAGTAGATTGGTATGCCAATCACGTCCGGGATTGCAGCCAGAATTGGTGAGGTGAGCCGCAAGAAAAGCGGAAGAAGTGACTCGAGACATCTCTTCATGCATATAGAGTGATTTTCCATTATTCCCATTATACCAACTACACCCTTTTTTTTACTTCTCTCTTAATAGACAATAACAAATACATAACAATATGTAGTTATATGGTGGCTCAATTGTGTTTAGGGCCAAATTCAACTAATCTTTTATGACTGTTAGTATTGCATTGTCTTTGGAAATTCACTGTTTGTTACTTTCTTTCAGATCTTTTCTTGCCATCTATAAAAGGCAAAAGGCAATTGTTTTAGGGAGTTGTAAACAATCCCAACTCTCTCTCTTTGCGGTCAATGCAAATTTTCCTAGTAATCACTTGACTTATTTACTGTACATACTTTCCCTTATACTGTACGTATATGCACTATTAGTAGCTTTAGTATAGTAAAATATGTCAGTTATGTACTGCTACATTACATGTGTATTTACTATTTACAGACATATTACTAGTGTATATGAAATTTTGTACCTACATTGGTAAAAGTATTTTTTCCAAGGAAAGAGCTGCATGCTTTGGCATTAGTCAAAGTTTAAAGAACTGCAGGAAAGGAAGACTAAAGAACTCACTACATGTACTTAAACCATAAATATTGGCACCAAATTGGTTGTACCGATTCTTATGGCACATTTTGTATATGTACCAATACTTCTGACACACAGTGTATATTTACTTTCTTACTTATTGGTACATAGGTAGAGAAAGAGAGTAGGTACGATGAGTGACTGACTGTCACAAGACAGCGGGAGAGAAATGCGATTGGTCACTTCAAACACACAAAATGCTTGACTTTCAGGCCCACACACACAAAAGAGAAAACACTCATTTTAGCATTTCCTTTAATACTTATTTAATGTTTATTTAATATTTATTTAGTGGTTTTTCTAGTAAGAGATGGAGTTTTGAAGGATGATGGAAGTGCCCTAGGCCCCCTATGGTATGGCAGGTTTGTTTTGCTGCTCCCTGTGACAGATGGGACAACACAAATGCTCGTAGTTTGTTTGCTTGTTTATTTGTTTGTTTGTTGCTTGACTGACTGATGTGAGTGCCCACATCTCTTCTGCCCTTAAGGGAAGCTTTTGTAGTGGCACTTTTACTAAACTATATATTAAACATTTGTTGTTTAGAACATTAGTAATAGTACTTATGTAGTACTAAAGTAGTCATAACATATAATAATATAATATTAAAGCAGTAATGTAGTACTAAAGTAGTACTAAAGAAGAAGAAATTTAGTATTAAAGTAGTAATAAAGTAGTAATAAAGTAGGACTAAAGAAGTATTAAAGTAGTACTAAAGTAGTAGTAATGTAGTATTAAA
This sequence comes from Metis holothuriae, assembly GCA_028566655.1. Classification (NCBI taxonomy): domain Eukaryota; kingdom Metazoa; phylum Arthropoda; class Copepoda; order Harpacticoida; family Metidae; genus Metis; species Metis holothuriae. The sequence goes on from JAOXNJ010142075.1 coordinate 4,401, forward strand.
GTAGTACTAAAGAAGTAGTAATGTAGTACTAAAGTAGTACTAAAGTAGTATTAAAGTAGTATTAAAGTAGTACTAAAGTAGTAGCAATATAATATTAAAGTAGTAGTAATAATGTAGTAAAGAGTGTCAGCTGGCCCCAAGTTGTGATTGATGGCAAGGAAGTAGTAAATGTAAGTAGTAATCTTTTTGCTTTATTCCTCTACTTTGAAGAGAAAAGAACTTCTGGATCCAATGGCACTAATGGGCACCAACCAATAAGTACCTAACAACCTTTAAACTTTTTACAATCCTCTAAACACTTCAGCAATACTTAGGTACTTCTACATTTGAAGTAGTTAAGTGTTTGGACCAATTTCATACACTATTTCCTATGTAAAAAATATCTTTTTTATTTACCATAATAATAACTTTTTATTTACTTCATTAATAATTTCATTTTTGTTTACTACTTTTAAGTACTTACTGTACAACCTATTTACTATGAGCTTTGAACAGTACTGAAGAAGTGCTTTAAAGGCTTTACTTTTGAAGAGGCCACTTGAACCACACACATTCCTTGGTAGTATAGTGTTCATTGGTGCGTGCAGAAATGGCGTGTACATATGCAGAGTCTGACAAAGAGGATCGACCATGACGATTACAAAGACCACATGAGTCTGCACTCCATATGCGAGCATGACGCACACGAAAACTACAAAAATCGAGTATTGATGAACAGACACAGACGTCTGTTCTCAAACCACAAGAAACACAAATAATATATACACTTTTCTTTTTATATTGTATGATACTTTACTTTAAATTGTATGATAAAAAGTTGCTTTTTTTTTGACTTTTTTTCTTACTATTTTTAGTACTATACAGTAGTTGTTATAATACTCACATTCTATTGAAAGATTTGACTGTTTTCAACAAATGTGAGAGCTAAAGTGACCCCCACAGAGAAACTGCAACAGAAACTGAGCTGATGTACTGCAGTAAGAGTAGAAAAATGAAAAAAATTACTATACAATATAAGTAGATAGAAAGTGCCTTGAGTAATCTCTTGTCAACTTACTTGTAGCCTAAAATTTTGGTGCAGTAAAAGAGATTTTTGGGTGCACTCTCTGTCTCTACTCGAATTTATGGGTGTCAACGTCATAAATCGCACTGTACCTACTATTCTCTTTTTCCATACACAATAATGTTCTACATTTTGTCCTTTTGGGTCATCCAAAAGTGACTTTACAATGCATTTGCAGCTGCATTATAACTGCTGGGAAAATTGCTCTATTTACTGTACTATAGTAAATATAGTGTACAGGGAGGGTGAGCTAAATTGGGACATTTTGAGTGCACTTATTTCCAAGGACAGGAAGTGTTACAGGGTACACTGCTTTTGTTGTCACTCAACTTGTGCTTGCTCATTGTGGTGCATTTAGGAAAATGGCTGTTTCTTTGGGAACACACACAAATAAAAGTCTAATGGGGTGCACTGAGGCATGAGAGAATTACGTAATAGTAGTAGTTACTGGGAGCATGGAATAATGACGTATTAGAGGGCCTCAAATTTTCCAAAATTTGGGTGCAATTTGAAACTTGATTGAAAATATGAAGTAAGAAGTATTAACATAAGTACTTTAGGGCACAATAAGTAGGTAAGTTTACTCCCCCAAATTTGATTTTGAGATCATGCAGAGTGAACAACAAGGATTGAATTTCAGTGATCATGCATGAATGATTTTATTGTGCAAGTAATACTACATCACCTTTATAAGTACATGATTGCAATGGATTTAGTACTAACTCCCACAATTGGATCCGATTTGCCATGATTACCGCTATTGAGAAGGGATCAAAAAACTTTCTCTCCATAAAAAAGTACGTTATATAAGGATTTTGCTGTGAATAATTCAAATTTTGTGAAGAACTTAGTAAACCCCAATCAACCACAAGTTCATTCAAATTCAAATTCACTAAATTCTCTTTGTCAAAATATACATAATAAAATGCTCCAATTTCTACTCTGCCATGTGTATCAATGGTTTAAACCATGGTAAATCCTATTAGAGAGGCGACCATAACAAATAGAGTGTTTATTTACTATTGTAAAGTGTACATATTAGTCACAGTATTAAAATTACCATAACAATCAATACATAGAATTTTGTGGCTATTGAAAACAAATTTTAAACCACCTTTTTCCATAATTTTTGTGCACCTTTTTATTTAAATTTCCTGCACTATTTCTGACTTTTTTGCTAAATGTTTTAAGATTCCTCTTTTTTAGTACTATGACTATTGAGAAATGCCAGAAATTCACGTTTCTTGCCTTTGCATATGTAAATGCTTTCAGAGGAAGTGTGCAGCTAGGCACATTTGAGGAGTGACAGCAGCAAAAAAAAGGTGGAATGTGGTTCTGAATGACAAAATTTACTTGGAAGCAATAAAAGAGGAGAGCAAAAGTGAAGTATTGTCAGTGTACAGTATTATAAGCACTGCATATGTGAGTGAATTTGAGTTCTTGTCAAAAAGACATAACATAAATCTTTATGATCATCAACAACAACACTTCACAATACACACATTATAAGACACAAATGGCCTCACAGCAAATTCAGCCAATTCTAGGTAAGTAAAATGGAATTTAAAAAGAGCACCAATTTTGCTCAATCACCCTGTACACTACAGTCTACATAGCTAGGTATAATACAAAAAGAAGAGCAATTTTTCAGCCTAACCCTGTATGTATATGGAATAAGCACTCAAAAAAAGGCATTGAATAGCACTTGTAAGTTATGCTGTCAAAGGCATGTTATAACAAAAAGCTTGAGTGAGGTCTACATTCAATGCTTTTTTTCAACCCTCTCAACATTTATTCATGTAGCTCTGTATTACTGCCTTATAGAAGATAGATAGGGACTTGGAACCACTTTGGACCAGGAATTTTGTCAGACACTTTAGTAATAAGTTCACATTCTATTCATTCCAGCACTTCCATCCATATGCATAGAAAGTAAATAAGTAGTATTGTAAAAAGTGTATAATAATGAAAAGTGGAATAAATGGAGTACTATATATGAGTATATATTGTTGTTGTGTGGCCTTGGTAAAGTCCTTATCTGCAATGGCCAAGCCAGTCACGCCCACTCGAATGACGAGCTGGAGAGAATCCACAATAAGCAGCATTGCCAGACCACAAACATCCTTTCAGAAGAACACTTACATACTTTTCAACTACTTTTATTTCTAAAATTAATTTTTTTGAGCACTTTTATATAAAAATAACAATTTTTGTATATAAAAAAGTACACATTTTGATGTATATTTGTCAAGACATTGCTATGAAAACCAGGTTGGTCTACATACAAGCATTAGTTGTAGCTACAGTAGGTAGTAAGGTTGGCTGTTGGTAAGGGATGGCAGGTGGTGACAGGTGTCAAAAAATAAATTATGGATCCAAGGCCGTACTGTGTGGGATGGCAAAAAAAAAAAGAGATATTTGGAGCAAGAGGGCAAGAGACAAATGGACACCATTTCTTGCACTTCATATATTGAGACACTGTACAAAAGAGTTCCCAATTGACAAAGTTGACAGTGTACCAAAAAAAAGTGGAAAAATTAGGAAATTTAGTAGAAGTCAATAAATAGGTAAAATTGACCAAAAAAAAATCCAAAAGTAGTGCTGTACATCAAAATCTATTATATTATGTATTTAATGGGGTTAAGAAGAAAAGATGATTATTTATTGGTGTCCTCACTAAATTTGTCCCGATTGCACATCCATCCATCAATCAATCTCTTTTGTTATTGTTAGTAGTTAGTTAGTTCCACTTCTTGTTATGAGAAAAGTTGGAAATGTCACTCAAATTTGTCCATAACAATGTTATCCCTTCACTTTTACTTATCCTTATTAATTGATTCGTCTTTTTCTCCTTTTTTGTGGCCTTTCAGTGCTTTTTGGGGGCTGTTTGTGTCCCTTATTTGCCATTTGGAGGGATTGAAGCTCCAAAAAAGGCTCAATGTTTGCTCTGACAGCTCAATACTAACGTTGGAATGCACACAACCCACTTTTACTACTACTTTCATTAATACTTTATTAATACAACATTACATTAAAAGTCATTATTATAGTACCTACTGCACTGGACTGGGTCGGTGTTGTAAACTTTCCTTTTTTTCGTAGGTGCTTTGCGCAGCTGTGATATTTCACGGCGACGTGACAAACAAAAGAGAAGTGGGTAAATTTGCATCTCTGCCAAAGACGTTTAAACCTTGATTTTTCAAATTGCAGTTGACTTTTGGTACATTTGTTGGTAATAAACGACCAAAAAGAGATAAAATTGATCGTGATATTTTGGATTTGAGGGAAAAAACGAGCCAAATCATTGCCCATTTACGTTCTATAAAATATCAACCCAGGGTAAAATTGAGAAAGAGTGAATGTTATGAGGTGGCAGCTGTTTCCAATCACTCGACACACACGTGCGTGTGTGGATGCGGGCCAGAGCAAACAAACAGCTCTGGAGTGACGACGAACTTTGAATAAATAAACCTGGGCTAAAAGAAGTTTCTGCTAAATTCAACACTTGAAAAAGTTTTCCAAAAAGTATTCAATATTTCGAGAATATTTAATACTTTTAATGATTTTTTTCAATATTTTTAGTGGTATTATTGAGTAATAAGGAACTAATGAGGGCTGCAAGGATGCTAATGAGGGTAGGTTGTCAAAAAATGGCGTTAATTGGTTTAACACATAACAAAAATAGACGGTTTTTAAGAAAATAAGATTTTACTAGCCAAATGTTGCCATGACAACCAAGACGTTTTTACTTGATCATTAAGGAATGTAATAGTACTAAAAGATTATAATAATATTTCATTAGTACTGTATTTAGTGCTTATTTGGGACCAAAGAAGTTCGTGGAACTCGTTAGTTACTCACTACTTACTCTACTTTTACCGTTAATGAAGTCTTGGGCCCTAACAAAAGAATATTCTGTAGTAGTAACAAGTGTGCATTAGTTAAGACAATGTGCCTTAAACAAAGCAGATTAATAGAGAAATAAAGAAGAAGAAATATTTATAGAAAGAGAGGATTTTTAGTAAGATTACGTAGTATAAAGTAAAAAAAGGATTAATAAGAAGTTTTTTAGTAATATTTACATTTATACAATATTTAAAAAAAAGAACCTTTTGTTCTGTCTTGGTCAAAGAATCAAAGTTTCAGTGAACATGTGTGTGGGTTGGTTAGTTATTAATGAGATCTGACACGTATTGTGGCTCTGTTTAATTGGAGAACCTTATAAGTTACATTAAAGAAGAAGTAAAGAAAAAACTGGCTTGATTCCAGACATGGATGGATGAATGTGAGGAATCCCTGGGATCTTCAAATTTGATCAGAAAAAATTTAAACTTTTATGTATTGTAAAGGTTTTTTTTGGTTGGGACTCTTTGTCAGCTGTCAACACAATCACTTGTGTGCTCAGTTTCATGGATGAGCAGAGAAGACAGGAGATGGTGAAGATGATCTAGCCACATACAACAAAAAAGTGGTACACATAAAAAAAAACAAAAAACAAAAAATATTATATATAACTCAAAATTTGAAATTTTAATTAAAATTTTAATTTAGGTTTAAAATGAAAAATATCTGGTATAAAAGCTAATTCATTAATGATTGCATTGACTTATCACAAGTTTTTGCTTTTGGGGCCACAAAACAAAAGAAAACGACTCTATAAAAGCTCTACACATAATACGAGTACATACGAGTATATAATGAAGTCTGCAGTAAAAGAAGAAATGTTACACATTTCATTATTATTTCATTATTGTGATTAAAATGAATTTCTCCTGAGGCAAGGAACTGACTCATCACTTGCCTTTGGAAAACTCGATCGATCACCAAAAGACACAATGGAGGAGATGACTCAATCAGGCAAAAGCCCTTTCAAAGATTTGCGTTTAATCAACCACCAGTGTTTAGCAAATGTAACGTACTTTCAAATGCATATTAAAAGGAAAAAAAAGAGGCAGTATATATAAAAACGTTCTTTTTTTCCTAAAATATTTGTTTAGATAAAACCCAAAAACTTATGTATATATTACACTTAACATTTGAATATAATATAGCTAGCTCCACTTAAACCTTACATTGGTTATTAGTAGATATTACACAAAATTTACGAGTAAAGCTCATTTCTAATATTCAAAGCCCTTTTTTTCCTCCATAATGAACACTGTACCTAAGTAAAAATTACCCAGAGATTATTATTAGCTAAAAAGGCTGAGCAGAATTTATTGGCTGGACCCTCCCAATTTCGGCTGTCATGTCCAAGCATGTCCAAGTAGCTACGTAGTTCACTCTAATGTAAGTAACCAAGGTAAAAGCAAAATTTCAAAGATGTACCTAGTATGTATACTTCTTTTATGCAAGAATATGTAAAAATAGAATAGAAAGAATAATATAAAATAGAAAAGAATAGAAAAGAATAAAATAGAACAAAATAGAACAGAACAGAATAGAATAGAATAGAATAGAATGGAATAGAACATATGATATGATATGATATGATATATATTCTGACTGTAAGTCAAGGAGCACTTTAGCGCCTCGTGGGCACCATCTGCCAAGTGTCCAATTGACACA
>JAOXNJ010142185.1:0-10964 GCA_028566655.1 Metis holothuriae
TATTCAATCTGATATGGGCTTTTGGACGGAACGAATGGTGGTGAGATGATTTCAAATAGAAACGCCTTGTAAATCAGCGATCTACAAGGCGTTATCTTTGTACTTAGCGGCCTGGACGGGACTACAACTTTGTAGTAATAAGTCTTTTTAAATCAAAGGTTTATGATTTTTGCTGATTGATGGGTATAACATTGGGTACAAAAAAGACTTTATTTCAATCCTCTTTGTCCTTAATATCCTCTAAAATAGACAAAGCCAATCCTTCTATTTCATCCAATTCTTCTTTGAAGGCTTCCTTTTCCTCTTTTGACATATTCTTATGGTCAATCTCTCGCAATTCATACAAAGTCTTTTTGGTAGTTGTTATGACCTTATCTGTATTTATTTCTGGCTTATTCATATTAAAAAGTATTAGTCATTTAAAAGATTTTTATGATAGTTGATTTCATCTAAAATTTCATTGACAAAATATTCAAGCCCTTTCTTACCTAAACGCTCTAAAAATTCTTCTTTATATAAATTGATGATGGTCAGTTGGTCTTTTAATACTTTGATTCTTTGCCTTCTTTCTTTATCCGTCATTTAGGTTTTAGTTCCTTATAATTTATTAGATTCTGTATTAATCGTCTGTCGCATCTGTTCGGGACTGTAACTTTATAGTGATAAACCTTTTTAAGTCAGAGATTTATGACTTTTACTGATTAATAGGTATAAATTTAGGTATAAAAAATAGTTTGTATGGTTTTTATAGCTAATTTAGCTATCAAAAAAATCTAAATTAAAAATTAAATAGTTAAATCATGTCCTTCAAAAAAGTCCTTGAAAGCACTACAAAGAGTTTCTTCTTTTTTATTTTATCCTTTCTTTATATAATATTGCTTGTGGTCAAATAATTGACAAAAAATTCAAAATGAATAGAATAGGGCAAACTCACAATTTGATTTTCTTTGAAGATAAGGAATTGGAAGGCAAGGTACTAGAAATGGACGAAAATGAAATAAGATTCAAGACTGGGAAGAAAAAAATTATACATATAGATAGAAAAGAAGTAGCTAAAATTACTGTGGTTCAAAAAAAAATATTTCATTCTAATGTTGATTTAGAAAATGCTCAAATTAAATATGGAATAAGACTGGGATTGAATTATTCGAAGATAAATCCAGTATATCAGAACTTAATGCTTTCAGAACAAGCTAGACTTTATTTTGATTCTGGAAAATGGAGAAATGAGTCATCTCGGATATTAGAATACCACTTTGGAATTTTTTATGCGAATAATATCAAAAATAAACTTTCCATTTTATTAGAATTAAATTACTCAAAACAAGGTGCGCAAATGCCTTATATATTTGGTTGGGGAACTGAACAACAAGAATTATCTTATATAAATATGCCAATATTATTAGGTTATTCATTTCATGAAAAACTAATGATTCAGATAGGTGCTGGTGGGGGTTACCTTTTAAATGCAAAAGCAAAATTTAAAGAAGATTCGGTCATTTTAGATATAATTGATTCATTTAATCGTTTTGAAATACAAGGGCTTGCAGGTTTAGATTATGAGATTAATAAATGGTTAAAGTTAGGACTAAGATATGTTAATAGCTTAAATTCAATTATAGAACCAGAAGAACTCAATTTTGTAGATGCCCCAGGTCAAGTTATAAATATTGATGCACCATATTCATATACTTTTAAACGAAGAAATCAATCATTGCAACTTTCCCTATTTTTTTCTTTGGTAGGCTTTAAAGAAGGCCCTTAGGTGGATATATAAACATCATCTAATTATTCAACTTTATCAAGAATTGTTTGTGGGATTATTTGTTTAATTATTGCGATTTTAACATGTTTTCACCTTATTTTTTAATTCAATTTGGTGACTCTTTCTTATTGTGGATTATCATTTTGAGAATTAATTTCGATATTACTAAATCGCTAATTAGTATCCCCATTAAAGTAAGGGGAAAAACCACACAAAATAGTGTGAGATAACTTTGACATTTTGGTAATTCAATTTAAAAAAAACAGGTTTAATATCACCTCATGCCCTACTAGGCAAAGCAGCCATAATTTGCCCTAAATCAATCAAGGGATTATTCCGCCTCCCGTTCAATACTTTAAGTAAAAAGAATAGAAGCCCAATTACTACTCCTCCTAAAACAACAATCCAGAAAACAAAAACGCCTCACAAACCATAAATTTATGAGGCATTATCTTTGTACTTAGCGGTCCGGACGGGACTAGAATCTCTTAATTATAAATACTTCAATATTAATCAATTATGATTTTTGCTAGTTAATGGGTATAAATTTAAGTACAAAAAAAGCTAAAAAATAAGAATGTTATTGTTTTAGGCATCATTCTTTGAGTAATCTTTGTTTACTTTGTGATATAAAATAAGAAGTAATCAATTTACACCTAATGGATACACTTCAACAACTGAAACGGATTGCCCTTAATTTTAAGATAGAACCACTTAACACTATTGGCGACGCAGCCAAAGTAACTACTATCATTAAAGTTTTAACTCACTTAAATACATCTTATACAAGGTTCTTAGAAGTCGAATTTCATAAAAACAAAGATTTTCATAAAGCATATCTTAAGAATCAAAAGACTTTAAAAACCCTCATAGCCGATTTAGACCTCCTTGCTGTTGACTTAAAATTTGGTAGCTGTGAAATTGCAGTTGCCCCCAATATACTTGATAATGATATAACACTATTCAAAGACGAAGTGAAGGATTGGAAGGAAGAATCTTTTATCTCCTATAAAGCTATTATTGAGGGTGATTTTGAAAGTCCTAACTACGTAACAAAAATTAAGGACAAATACTTAGAGGGAGAAAGAAATTATATTTACAAAAGTATTTTTAATATTATTGGCAATAACAATGAATATAAATTGCACCTTTTAGATGCTACGAATAAAAAAATAAAAAAAACCTTTTACAAGCCCAAAAGTACATTACTTCCCTTTTATCTGCCTAAACTAGAAAAAGAACAAAAAATATCTACGGAAAAAATCGTTCATGGATATTTTAAAGTGAAGAAGGATGATGGAGGCGATATAAAACTTAATAAAAAAAATATAAAGGAAGTTTTCTTTGTAGAAGAGTTGGAGTATGAAACTTACCCTTATACGCCTAACAAAATTGAATTTGATGGAATGGAATATTTATTAAGAGAGCCTTTACAATGTGAAGTGACCTATGAAGAAGGTAATTACATCATTAGGAATGAAGACCTTGACATAACTACATGGGGTGAAACTAGACAAGAAGCTGAGGAAGCCTTTCAATTTAACTTTTACTCATTAATTGAAAACTTTCACAATGAATTAGACAATAAATTATCTGCAAAAGCCAAAAAATTAAAACACAAATTGAAACTACTAATTATTCCTAATGAAGCCACGAAAAACTAAGTACCTAAAAAAAGTTCTCAAAAAAAAGGGCTTTTCCCTTTACCCTGAAAAAGATCATCACCAATTCTACTATTTAGAAATTGATGGCATTAAACAAAATATATACACGTATTTTAGTCATGGGAAAAAGGAATACGGTAGTAGCCTTATGGGGAAAATCAAAAATCAACTAAAATTCGATACCGCAGAGAATGCTGAAAAGTTCTTTGATTGTCCTATGGATAAAGATAAATACATCGAATTGCTTAAGAAGTTGGGAGAAATTGATTCAGACGATGACTAATCACTTAAAATTTATCCTCTATCAAATTTCATAATCTTAGGCAACCCCTCTTTAATATCTTGCAAAGTAAACATAGTCTCACTATGATTTGCTTGAGTCTTTTGATAGAAAAAATACCCTAGAACTATTATAAGCACCAATAAAGCTAAAATCCAAATAGTATTTCGGTGAATTTGTTGAGTTCTTACGGGAGCTTGATAATAAGGCTCTTGATAAAAAATAGTTTCATAATAGCCTTGTGGGTCTTGATTATACATTTTTGAAAATTTGTTTAAACTCTTTTGTTAATTGCTGCTTGTAGTTCTCGTCATACTCTGCAATAGTATCAATGAAAAGCACAACCGATTGTTGCCATGTTTCTAGCTGCTGGGTGTAATAACTCTCCATTTTATTTAGCTGTGATTTTAAAGAGCTATTTGCTTTATTTGCCGTTTCCAGTTGACTTTGAATTTGTTTTAATTTTCTGGTTAGGTCATCGTTTAAAGATTTAGCGGTATCTCTCCATTTTTTCCAATCTTTATTTGATTTTTTAGCCTGAGCTTCAAGTTGATTTATCTTACTTCTTAGCTGCTTATCTTCTTGCCTTATTTCTGACGTTTGCGCCCATTCACTTAGAGCAGTATCTACCATTTTTGACATGGTAAGACCATATTTATCCGCTGTATCTCTCAATTTCTTGTGTAGTAAAACATCTACCCTACCCGATACAGGTATTCCATATTTCGTTTTTTCTGCGGTCATAAAAAATAGTTTAAAGCAATTTGTAACAAGCCTTAGACAACCTGTTACAACAACGAGACAACTTGTTACAATCACTAGACAAAGTGTTACACTATGTAACAACTGTGAGACAAAATGTAACAAATTGTAACAATGCTTTTTTTTGTTACAATTTGTTACAAACAAAATTAGGGGGCATAATGGGTGTAGTCAAACCAAATTGATACAGGAAGGAATGAAAAGGAAATTTGAATTATAAAAAAAGCCCTCCCCTATAAGAGAAAGGCTTAAAAAGTAAGTAGTTATATCATAAAACAAAAAATATGATTTTTTTTAATAATTTATTTTTCGACTTCAAAAGTGCTAATAAGTAGATGTACAGCTTCTAATGTTTCTCTTACATTATCGCTCATCTGCTCATTTTTCAAAGTCCTTGCTAAGTCGTTAATGGCAGGAGCAAGTCCTATTTTTATTTTCTCATCCTTTCTTAATTTCTCTACTTTTTCCTCAATTTCAATTCGTTTAAGAACTTCATCGAAATAATTTTTAAAGCATTCAGACCTATCAATCTGTTTTATTTGCTTCATCGCAAGTCTAATTCGTTGAAGATTTCTAAGTGTTACTGTGCTTTCTACAATGTTTTGATTTACTTTTGACATACAGTTAATTTAATGCCCTGTCTGACCACTTTAGGAGGACGGGGCGTGTTTTAGAAATAATACTCATAGTAGTCTAGTCCTCCTTTTTCACTACTTAAATTCAATAAATTCTGATAATTTATTTTCTCGCCTTTGCACTTCTTTTTTGGCACTTGACAATAACATATTTACTATTTTGTCTCTGTGCTTAACCAATAAGTCGGAAAATATATCCGTTTCTTTTGTACTAAAAGTAACGCCACCCCACTTAGGTGACACTGTTATTGACAAGTCTTCGCATTTCTCTAAAGAATCAATATTAGCATATAGCAACTCTAACTCATCTAGCATTCTATTTGCTTTTTCTACTCTATATTTAGTTATTTTATTCATTGTTAATTCTTTTTAGTTATCTGATAATTAATTACATATCCGTTGATTGCCTTTTAAGGTAATGGTAACGGCTTCTACATCTACTATTACAGAACTTAGCCGTTCCCACCTTATACGATATGTCTTTTTCGCAAGCTAAACAATTACGAGACAGACGCACTTGCTCCGACCGCTCGACCGCTCGAAACCCGTTCTTCCCTTGTACCAGTTTCTCTAGCATTCGTAGCTACTGAAGCAATGGGAAAGGCCTTGTTGTAAGCCATTACTAAACGAATTTCAACAAACAAACCAAACAACACTAAAAAGCAAAAACAATTAAAATAATCAAGGGGATTGCTGTTGCTCCATAAGTGAGCAATCTTCCAAGATACAGTAAGGTCGTGTACTACCAGTAGCATAGAAGCAATAAGTCCTAGCCATCCATTCCTTTTGTTACCGACCGCAAAATCTCTAACAGATGCTAAAAGAAAAGAAAAGCGTCCTCCTTCGATAATTAGGGCTAGACCAATCGCCATAATGAGACCTCCGAAGGAACCTAGTCTAAAGGTGTTGAGGTGAACATAATAATCAGTAGCATAAACGCCTAGCACTACAAATGACAGCAGCCCAAAAACTATGAGTAGCGGACTAGATGCTTTAATAAGTGCGTTAATAAAGTTACTTTGCATAACGTTGTTTTTTAAGTCCTCGCCCAAAAGTTTGCCGACCAGCGGGCGAGGCAGTTTTGAAAAAATATGTTCTCTCATAGCCTTTTTTGTGGTTTATAGTTGAGGTTTATAACTATTTTCGACTTTTAAGGAATGTGTTTTTTTTTAGAAAGTAATAGTGCATTTTTTAGCCTCCTGCCTTCAACTAAATACGGCGCACAATTTTTATCAAAATATAGATATTGAACTTGCCCTTTCCAGAATCCATCACACAATGTTTCTTCTAAGATGTAGCCTAACGCCATTCTGAAACCTTCTTTTTGAGTGAAGTATTTGTATAAGTCTCCGTATTTCCTGTATGTTCCATCTTTCCTTTGTTTTGGGATGATATAATGGACAAATTTGTGACCTAGTTTTACAGATAAATATGTATCTAAATCTAGGTCTGTGAATAAGTCGAAATAAGTCTTTTCCATTATGAGTTTTAATTTTATAAACCTCTGCTATAAACCACTTTTAGTTAAGTTTTTATGTTTGAAAAGAAAAACGCTTGGACACTCGGACACTCGCCCAAAACAACACCTAAGTCATTGAAAATCAATGAGAACGAGTGTCCTAAAAACTTGGACACTCGATAGGACACTCGACCCCATTTTTATAGCGAGTGGAAAACAAGTGTCCAAGTTTTTGAGACACTCGTTCTAACTGATAATCAATTAGTTATATAGGGTTTTGGGCGAGTGTCCGAGTGTCCACGCATTAACAATCAAAAAAGCGTAAAAACAACTTTTTTATGACCGCCGTTTTTCGGTTTGATATGAGATATTTCTCCATAACCACTCTTTTCAAGTTCTTTTAACATTTTTAATGCTTTAGCAGCATCATAGTCTTTTATTTTTTTGTAAATGTCTCTAGGAGTTACGCTACCTCCTAGTTCTTTTATTTTTGTTACCAGTTCTATTACTTTTTTTGCCTCCTTATCTTGCGATATGATACCGATTACTTTTCTCATGTGGGCTATAAAATAATTAGCTAATTCAATTGCATACTGCATAGACTTTATGCTAATCTGCTCGCTAGTAGGGTAATTGATTAACTGTATAATTAGAGCAAAGCGACAAGTATAACCTTGCATTTTTGATAGCGAAGATTCTATCAATGGATTGGGTTCATTTTCAATTGAATCTACTAACTTGTTATAATAGTTTTTAAATAGCTCAGTCGCCTCTGGAGAGAGCGATAATATTTCCTTATTAAACAAATCTCTTAGTTCTAAGCACCTAGTAAGGTAGATTTGTTTGATTACTTCATCTATATCTTGCTCTGTCCAATATGCTTTAATTGGTGCTGGGATAGAGAATAAAATTCGATTAATGAAACCATCCTTCTCGCTAGAGTTCAGCTTCCTAACTAGGTCGGGTTGAATCGCACCGAGAACTGGTATGTAGGGCTTAATTACTAGGATAGGTTCACTATTTTTTCTAGTGATTTGAATAGGAGTCATACTCCACATTGATAGCCAGAATTGCTTATCACTTCCTTTACCTCCTTTATACTGATTCATTTCATTTATCCACGAGGATATTTCATCTTTTAAGTAAAGGAATCCTCTTTTTGTATTACCCATTGTATGTGATGCTGATTCAGTAGTAGTATCTGTTACAAAGTATTGTTCGAGAATAGGAGGTGCTTCCTCTTTTTGTTCTTCTTTTGATTTAGCATTGTAAGTTGCCAACTCCTGCTTATACTCGTCAAAGGCTTTTTCTTGAAGCTCATAAAGCGGTAGCATGATGTGTTTTAAGGCAGGAGATTTCTTTGTAGAAGTTTTTGACACTAATGCGGTATAGAGTAGGGCTGATTCTTTCCAAGAGCCTTTTATCTGAATATAGTGCTTATTATCAATGATTATAGAGAATAAGCCTAAAAGATATACTCCTACAAAGTCATAGGTACAGGGTAGGGAATTTGCAACTTGCTTTGCATAGTCTTTTACCCAACTTGGAAAAATGTGAATTGGGAACTTTGGAAGTTCCTTTAGGGGAGTGTTTTGCTCCATTTTTAACTATTTGGAGCATTGAATAAATGTCTAATTTTGGTTATATTTGTACTCGTAATACGAGCATTTACTCAATGCTGATGAAAAATAAAAAGGGTATTCAGTTACAGTTGAACACCCTTTTTTTATTTTACTAATCCTGCGTCTAATACTTCTAAAATTTCACTTCTCTTACTGTATAATTTTCCTCTTAGCTTATACACTTTAATTATCCCTTCGTCTTTCATTCGATTGTAACTATTCCTACCAATTTTTAGCATTTTCATCACATCTTTAGAAGTTAAAACTTCATCGTTTTTACTGCTCAATAGTTGCTGCTTGATAGCTGCTAATTCTGATTTGAGTTCTTGATATTGCATTGTTGAAATCATAATATGCTGTTATTTTTTGATTGTTAATTTGTGCGTTTGTATATCATTTTGTTGCAAAATATACATAATGTTTTCAAAAGTCAATTATATGTAAACATTTTATGCAAAAAAACTATACCACTACTTTTTTCATAGAATTTAGATGTTGCATTAAATGTTTGTAAGTACCTGACTGTTGCATAACGCTATCAATTGTATTTTTAATTTTGATAAAATCAGAGTTTAATAATTCATTCCTATACTCTAAACTTAATTGCTCAAAATACTTATCCTTGTTAGCAAGTACCTTAATAGCTTGTTCCAGTAATTCTTTTGATTCAACAAATTTTTTAAAATTAATAATAAAAGAAGGAGTTACTAACCAATCAAAAAGTCTTGAACTTTTGCCAATAGAAGAAGTCTTAAAATCAAAGTGGTTTTCATAAACTACTAACAAGCTAAAGGCAATAATTTTTTGAATGATAACCATTGGCAATTTTTCTTTAATGAGAAACTTAATCCCATTAAAAAAATCATACTCTCTAAAGAAAATTATATCGCCAAGATATTGAGATTCCTGCTCAATAAGACTTTCTAAGGATGAAAAATCACTATCCAATTTTTTAAACTCATTATAGGTAAAATAATCACCTAGAACATTAGTAAGTTCGCTTGATAAATGACTTCCTAATAAATCAATGACATATTTATCATAGTACCCTAGCCTGTCTTTAATACCTTTAACCTTATAATTTTCCTCTACTAAATTGGCTTCATATCTAATAACTTTGGTAACAATAGATTCTACCCTTTCAATAAAAACAGTATTTTTTATGCCCTTATTAAACTCATCAATGGTAAAGAATGATTTACAATCCAAACGTATGTAAGGAAATCTAGTAGATTTTCTATCGTATGTAACAGTAACCATAATTGGGTATAAGTCCTTATTATTATTAACTTCTTTGTGCTTTTCCGTTTTATACAAAGAATAATTAAACCCAATTTTCTTTTCTCGTTTCATATTTCCCAGTTTGCTTTATCCAATGCTTTGTTAATAATGCTATTGCTTAGATGGACGTAAATCATAGTTTCTTTCAAACGGCTATGCTGCATCAACTTCTGAACGATGGTAACGTCAACCACTTGTACCATGTGTGTTCCAAAGGTATGTCGCCCGACATGGCTAGTTAAGTTCTTTTTGATTCCTGCTTTGTCAGCTATTACTTTTAGTTGTCGATTTACGTAAGGCTCGGTAAGGTTTTTAAAGAAATGAATATCATCGTAAAAAGGACGGTTATCGTATTTTTTTTGATGTAGGTCTAAATACTTCTTTATTATGGCTTCTGGTTTAGACAGTCCTTTATCTGATGGAAACAAATTGTATAATGGCAAGAGAATAGACTTATTGTTTTTTACAGAAGTCATATCTATTTGATAACCTTTTTCTGTTGCAGTTATCTTGTCTCTAGCCATTCTTGATACATCAGAATATCTTAAACCAGTATAGCAGGAAAGCAAAAACAAATCAATGATAGGTTCTAAATGCTGTTCAAATTCTCCTAGCTCTATGGCTGCAATGGCTTCTACTTCTTGTCCATGCAAAAAGGTTCTATCGGTACGCTCCTTTTTTACTTGAAATCGCTTATAAGGATTGCTATTTATATCCAGTAAATCCAGCTTGATGGCAAGGTTAACGAACTTCTTTACTATCTTATGATATTTAGCCCTTGTATTAGTGCTGTTATTTGATTGTTTGAGGAAGTGATCAAACTCTCTAACCATGTTGTAGGTCAAATCCTCAAAGTGAATAATAGGTCGAAAGGCTTTTAACTTGGAAAGTGTAGAGACATAGGTATTTCTTGTGCTTTCTTTGACATCTTCCTTTTTTAGCTCAATTTCCATGAAATGAGTAAAAGAATTAAAAGCACTAGGTATGCGGTAATTATCTAGCTGCGATAAATGGAAAACGCCATTTTGTCGAGCAGCCGTATTGAGTTCAAAGACTTCCATTTCCTCTAATTGAAGCCTTATTTGTTCGTTTAACTTGCGGAAATTAGGATGGTTTTTAATTTTCTCTTTTCGAGCATCCCATTGGGTAGGAGTTACATAAATCTTAGTGGAGATATATTTGTAATCGCCGTTAAGGTAGGCACGTATTTGAATAAGAGCAGTTCTATCTTTTCTTAATTTCTTCTTGCGATTGAATACTAAAGAGTATTGTACTTTCATAATATCCTAAGTTTGTGACATGAAAAAAAGAATAAAAATGAAATACAAATCTTTCGGTACAAACTAGGTACAAAAAATAGCAGAATATTATGAATATCAATAGTACAAAATGGAACAAAAAGACAAAATAGAAGCCTATGTAAATCCCCGTCCGACAACGTTTTGCGAACAATTTGAATAAAAAAAGCACAATTTGAAATCGTGCTTTAGCGGTCC
>JAOXNJ010142296.1:0-11030 GCA_028566655.1 Metis holothuriae
CGGGGAACGGAGATAACGAGCTTTACATTGCTACTACATTCCAATAACATCTACTGTACCTTCCTACTTACATTATCAATGTTCTACGTACTAAATAAAAGGAAAGTTCTTAGTTAAAGTCTTATTATTAAAGTTACTAGGAAGTAGTACTAAGAAAATGTCTTTTATTAACCTAGCTAAAGTATGTAGTGCCTAATCAGTAAGTGCCTGCAGATAATCAATCAACCAATCAATCAATCAATCAACTAATCAATCAATCAATCAATCAATCAATCAATCAATCAATGAACTCACCCAAACTGCAATCTCTTCCCTGGAATCCTTGTCTGCATACACATCTGTTATTGACGCAATCCCCATTGAAGCAGTCTCCGCATCCCCCGAACTCATTCTTCTTCACAACATCAACAACAAGTTCCAGCTCCAAACTGTCTTCGTCATCATTCAAAAGAGCCAAATGCCAAAGACCCATTTGAACCGTTTGATCCTGCACAGAGGACGAAAACTTGAGTATGACGAAGTCGTATCGAGTCACTTTGGGAGGCGATCCCAGTCGACCATATAAGGCGATTGAAGAGGATAATGAAGAGGACCAGGACGAGGACAACTTGAACTTTAAGATACAAGGATGTTCTGCTAATATGTGACCACGCCACAGACTGCGGGCACTCAGGGAAAAGTGCAGGGGTTGACCAGGGACCAAGGACTCCGAGCGCTTCGTATCTAAATTTAGTATTGATGTTAGGTCAAAAAGTCATTAATAAAAGTTGTAGAGCATTTGATTTGAAACAAATTATTATTTATCAAAATATTACGAAAAGTTAAAGGTAAGTGCGTAAATTTACCGTGAATTATGTCATGGTCGCAGACTGAGGGAGCGACTGCAGCGCCCCTGGTGGCCGGTCGGAGCGGCTGTTGGACCCCGCCGGCCTCGAGATCCAAATTTGATTGGGGCACCAACAAAACTGTCAAAAAAAGCAATTATTTTGGATTTTTTTAATATACATTTTTTCACAATTTTTTTTTTTCTTTTAATATTATTTTGATGGTTACCTCCGAGGACGGCGACAACGGCCATTAGAGCCAACGTGATCAGGGTTAGGCCCAATGCCAAGAGCTTCCAGCTGCAACGACTGTTCCAAGAGAACCCCTGTTTCGACCTAAAAAAAAGCATCAAATGTACAACTTACTTGTTCTTCTTTTATAAGAACATGTAATGGTGCATGTTGGTAATAAAGTGGGAATGTCCACTTGAGAGAGAGAGCCATTAACATGCATTGGCACTAGCAAAAGTCGTCTTGGCAGCCACCTCTACTTCAGATGTGACAAGAACACCCTGCAATCTAGGTGGACCTTAGTAGAAAGTACTTACTAAGTACTACTTGACATGTAGATTGTGGAGTCACTTTGGACTTTAAAGTCCCTCTTTTTTGGCTTTAAAAGTAGACTTTGGTGCTTTAAAGTAGACTTTGGTCCTCAGGGAAGTCAGTTGAAATGAGAAGTCTAGCTCTTCTTTCAAGACTTTTTCTAGCTACCAGAGCATTGCAAGTCCCTTGGGAGTGCCCCAAGGCTTTCTGCTAGCTTCAAGCACTTCTTCTTAACATCATGTACTTCTTAACACTTACTTTATTTGTACTTCTTCAGTGCCAAATCTGCTTGTTTTTTCACTTTTAGCACTGCTTCAAAGCATTTTTATAATATGTTAACTACAAAAGAATGTAATACATATATACTAATGTGAAATGGCTGACCAAGTTAAAAATGTCTTTGTTGTTGTTCAATTTGGAAAGCCTGTTCTTCCCAGAAGTTGAGCTCACTCTCCACTTGCCAGGCTTCTCAAAACTTTGTTTTGCCTTGTTATTCAGTGAGTGAGAATTTCAAAAACAACCTAGGTACAGCTAATGCTTTCTTTTTATACAGCACTTTTTTTTATTTATGTATCATTTATTGCTTGGTGCTGACATCATGATGAAAGCTTACTTTTTGTGCTACTTGTCATGGAGTAAAATGAGCTTGACACTTGGCAGGCTTCAAGGGCTTCTCCTCTTTCAACTTTTTCTTAAATCCACCCAAGATGATGAAAGTCACAATGTCACTTGCAAACATCATGGCTCACCTTCTTTTTACTAAACTTCTTATTTATGTTTTCTTTGATATAATGTTTTTTTTTGCTAAATATAAAGAAGAAGAAATCTTATGTATTATGTCCATTACTTAATACAAACTTCTATTATGTCTATTGTTTGTCCTTCCTCTTATAGAGCAGTGACAGTAATCCCAAAGAAGTTGACTTTCTCTGTATTGGTCTAAAGTCTAATGCTCATGAAAGAAAGGCAGTGAGAAGTGGAGAAGTTTGTGCAAGTATGTGTTATCAACTTTTGTGCTTTCCAAAACCACACTTAACCCATGAAATGTGGAGATCAAGGACCAATGTCAACTTGGGATGACACTAATACTCAACACTGTACATATTTAGATGACACTAGTAAGCAACATCCTCATATTGAATGCTCAGAATACAACCTGTATATTATTTTATTCTTATGGTTTGAATGTTAAATAAGAATATACAGATATGTAGGCACTAATATGTTTACACTAAAGGGTAACTTTTGTATACACTTTGGCTCTTTTTTTGGTAGGGAGACTTGTCTGTCTGCCTCTTGTGATTGGCAAAGTTTGCTCTGTCTCTTCTTTCTACATTCCAGTAGAAGAAGGAAAGAGTTTGGGGGCTCTGAGAGAAAAGTCATCTTTGGTGTGGACAGAGAAGAGGATGTGGCAAGCAAAACTTTCTTAATTTGTATGCCCAAAAGTGGAGAACACACCAATAATACCACCAAGTCACTTCAAATAATACCTTCTCTACATACCTGTTTCCAAGTTTGTTTAAAGGGATCTAGGTACATTATTTGAAGGAGAGCCTTTAAAAGGCCCTTTTAGGGCCTTTTAAAGGCCCTAAAGTGAACACTTTGTACTATAAATATTGGCTAACATTATAATCCAACTAATAATATTGCCTAGTAAAGTTACAAAGTTTACACTGTAGTATATAATAGGCAGTGTTTGTTGTGGCTGCAGGCAACTTTTGCTTGTTATGTATTAGAGAGAGAATGTGTGTTTGTGACCAGCAGATTTTGAGGTTCCGGCCACAATGTTGCAAACAAGGGACTAACAAGCCAAAACTTTCAAGACCACCAATAGCAACAACAAAGGCTCTTACTACTACTTTTACTCTACTACTACTGCTACTTCTTACTACTAAACCCATTTTCTACTCCTTTTGCTTCTGCTACTCTTGCCAATTTACGTACTTTTCTCACTTCTAAGGCACTTTCATCATACAGCACAATAAGAACATAAAGAAAGGTTCAGAGAGAAAGCAACGTTCGTTCCCAAGTGGGAACGATTTGGCCCACATCCTCAGAGAATTCGTGGCCAACAAGAGAGCAAACTTTAGACAGTAGTCACAATAACACATAATATAGTGCTAATAGAAGTACTAATATGTAGTAGTACATATGTGGCAAGTATTGGTAAATGCACCTAAGAATTATGGATGAGCATCATCCCACTAAAACAGGACAGTACATACTACATATTATTAAATAAGAATAGTAGAGGTCTAGTCAGTAATAAATTAGTACAGTAATAGTAACAGTAATAGTACGTAGTAATATCTGATTATTAGATGAGGTTTTTAGTGGGTCTCTAAGGAAGAATAAGATTGGAAAGAGATTGCAAATCTGACAACCACATGCTTATGTAGCACCAAAGTAAACATGTTTATTATACATATGTAGAAGATGTTACGTAATAAGCTTTGCCATTTACGTTTGAGAAGGTGAATAAGGCGGCGGAGGTTGGGGCAACAACGCCTGGAAGGGATTGGGCTCCCTCTGTTGCGTCATCAACGTGGCCATGGGCGATGAGATGTTGGGCTGCGACCAAGACTCCAACTCATCCGACGTCTTGCTGCTCAAATAAAACGATTGATTGCATTGATTGCATTGATTGATTGATTGCATTGATTGATTGATTAGTTAATGAAGATAATTGATGTACCTGCGAGGTGCCAAGGGGTGTCCGTGTCTTGTTGTGCCTTCTGGTTGAACGTTTTGGATGACTTCAGCCAGTCTTGGGGATTCTGGGAAATGATGAAATAAAGAGAGTGAGAAATTTGAATTTATTTTGTTTAATATATGAATTTTGAATTATCATCAATGATTTTGATCAATTTTTTATAAATAATGTTTTCTTTTCAAAAAAGTTCAGAAACAAACATCATTATGCCAATTTTTCATTGATTCAACTATATTGTATAGTGTAAATTTCTTTAAAGAATAATCCATATTAAACGTGTAGAGATTCGTTCATTTCACACTTGGTCGATCGCCTTTTCAACACAACATAGTATTATGTCCTGACTCGTACCTTTAATATTACAGAGAACAGAAATAATTCCGATTGCAGATGGAAGGGTGGGTGAGTCACACACAGGTCGACTGGCAATATTAGCCAAAGAAGTACTTTCACCATTCAAAGAAGTAGAACAATAGCACTATTAGAAGCACTATACCACTTTATGCAACAGTTGGGTCCCTCTCATACTCTGTATATTGGCAGTAATAAAGTATTTACTAAAAGTAAAGTATTACTATAGCAAAAGTACTAGCTACATGTTATATATAATGAGTTGGAAGGAGTCAACTCCTTTTGTGCTTTCAATACTTAGCTCCTTGCCAGAGAATCTCCCTTGGGAGTCACACTTCTTCTACTACTACTAACTAGTTGATACTACAGCCTTTTCTACTAATAATACTACTACAGTACTATTGATTCTACTACTTCTACTACTACATTTACTACACTACTTCTTTCCGTTACTACATGTTGCTAGTGCATTATAAGGAATTCACTTCGTTAGTGAGTCACTCAGAGCTTTGGAAAGTCACTCTCTCCCACTTTTCACTATAATAGTCAGTAGTCACCAACATCGATCCCATTCTGACTCATTCGCTAGCTACACAATGAACAATTGAACATAGCTACAATAGTGAACAATACTAAAGGAGTAAATAGAAGGTAAATAACAAGTAATAAGTACTGTTTATAGTATAGTATTGGTAAGTGGAATTGTTGGTGAACGTCTTGAGGGTTGCGTGACGCCTTTTGCAGCCACACCCATTGTCTGTCAGCCCTCATGATCGACTACTACAGTAGGTATGTTGCTTGGTCTCCTTCCATTATTAGGTACACCTCATAATGAGAGAGTGCTCGAAAATAGTCGAAAATAGTCAAAAAATGCCCAAAAAAGTACATAAAATTTGATTTTTTATTGTTTTTCGAGTTTTGTTTTACCTGAAATTCGTCTGGTTTCGACCAAAGTGCCCGTTCTAGCATCCCAGTGTTGGCCGGTCTTGTTGCCTCTTTGACTGGAAACAAGCATTGTCAACGGTTTCTCCGGACTCGATGTCGCCTATCAAAACAAAAATAATAATAATGTACATTTAGGAGATCGATTGCATTAAGCTTTTATAATGTGCATTTTGGATAAAGTGGCAAAAAAAAAAAAGGCTAATTGGATGAGTGAAAAAAAGAACTTTTTTGGAGCCACGCCCAGTTGGGCCACGCCCTCATTTTCTGGGCTTACCTCGTCTCTTGGGACTCGTCGACGTCGATGTTGTTTCTCGTCATGTTGCCTATGGTGTTGCCCATGTTGCCCATGTTGCCCTTGTTGTTGCCCATGTTCCCCTTGCAGCTGCACTTGTTGTCCATGTTGTTGCCCTTTCTGTTGTCCACGGTGTTGACCATGTTGCCTATGATGCTCCCTATGTTGCCCATGTTGTTGCCCATGGTGTTGCCCATGTTGCCTATTTTGTTGCTCCTGGTGTCGCCCCTGTTGTTGGACGAGCATGTGGTTGGCGTAGTCGTCCTCTTCGAACTGCATGTGCTCCTCCTCGTTGTTGCGGCCGCCCCAGGGGTGACGTCGCAGCGAATGCATAATTCGAAGCTGCCCCAAATCTGCAATGCGCAAACCATATTTGGTCATATATTATGTATCACCTACATACATATATCGCTCTAATGACTACATTACTTTGACTTTTCGATCTAGAAATACAGAAATATTCGTATGAAGTTACTGTATGTACTGTCTATTTTTAAGATGACAAAAGTCATCATTCAATGTACTTTGAGGATAAAACGAGTATTAATGGTTTTTTAATGGATTTTGATGTAATGAAAGGAAGAAAATGCTCCTTTTTTTAGCTCGTTTATTATAAACGACATATGTAGTGTTATTACCTAAAAGACATTTTTATTAATGCATTGCATTCTTATACTGTACTGTATTTACAGTGCATGTATTGTAGTTAATAGTAAATAAGTACTACTGTAGTAAATATGATGTGTACTACATATAGGTATGCATAATGTAGAATGATGCAGAGATGCATTCTCCCTTCGTCTTAATTTTTGCACTCACTTTTGCACATTTTATCATCGTATAATGATAATAAGAGTGTATATAAGACTGTATTATACGTAGTGCATATAATGTGTACTTAGGTTAGTACTTGGAAAGTTGCAAAAATGAGGCTCGCATTTTGCAATTCGCACTTTTATCAGCCAAATTTGCACTAACTTACTACACAATACTTCTACTACACATACGTATTTATAAAGCAGCTCTTTATATAGCAACTATTAAAGCTTTCTTTTATTATTACTGCATTATAAAGTAAGTATTGAGTGCTACAGTACTGTACTTGGAACTGTATTGTATGTAGAGAAGGCAGTGAAATGTCAGACAGCCTTTATTAGACTCATTTGTTTTTGCAGGCACGTGCATCTCTGAAGAAATTCTTTTAACTCTATTCAATACTTTATTTACTCTTATTATTATATTTTGTACTCTTTTTATTAAATACTTTACCTATTTACTGCTTTTATATATTACAATACTACACAGTATAAAGAAGTGAAGTAGAAGTGAAGTAGACAAATAGGAGACAAGTGTTGCTTGTTGACCTTTACTTGCCTTTTTATTTACAGTCAAATCTCAAATAAAACATATTATGCACTAATACTCGTAACATTATGACTTAATGATACAATTATTATTGCTTGTTTCATTATTATGGTTTGTTTTGTTGTGCTATTTACGACGGTTCCAGCATCGTTTCTGTGCTTGCAAAGTGGGCGCTGATGCGAATTGGCGACGCGGAAACCACAACAACACTTGTGCAATACTCAGAGATTATATTACAAATATACAAGCATTATTTAATGTTCTATTTATAAGATTATAATGACAATTGTTTTTGCTTTAAGGGTACTGGACAAAATCGCACTTTTTACTATATGTCTATTGTTCTTTAACAGTGCAAAATGTGTTTTTTTAAATTTTTGTTATTGTTGTTGTTTATTGCAGTTAGCAGAAAACGTGAGACTGCAAGAAAAGATGGACTTGCAAATTCGCATCATGCACTAAGTAGAGAGTGAGTAATGAATTCTTGGGCAAAAGTTTAAAGAAAAGCTGAGAATTTCTGTTTTTATATGAAACGTCATTAAAAAATTATGTAGCAGAAATAATGAAAATAGTATACAGGGTCATCCCTTCAAAATGACCATTTTTTTGCTGAAGTCACAAAAAACTTTCTTTTGCAATTTTTTACCCTTCTCTCTTAACATTGTTCAACATATTCTCAACATACACATTAATAGAGACTAAAAAAGTTCTTTTTTTTATGTCCCTTCTTCACAAAAAAAGTTTTTGCTGTTATCCCTTATTGGCATTCCTGACCCTCCATTTAAGAGGTTTTGTATTGGCACAATAAAGGGATGCTCACATATTTGCCCTTCAAAAGCCTTTCTTTGCAAAGTCACATGAATGCCATACCAAATACCTGTGTCCACACACACAAAAAAAGAGGGATCACAACACTGAAATAGCTATGATAAAAGTACTTTTACTCACTTCTTTTATTTACTGATATTAGGACCAAAAAAATGACAAAATGGGTAAAAAGTGGTATGATATAAAGGGATGACCCTGTATAAATAAAGAACTTAGGTACATAAAAAAGGTACCTAGTAGTGCTTTAAGTGCAAGTGCTCTTTTTTTAGGAATGACCCTGTACTATAAATGGAAGTAAATGAAAATAAGGACTAACAGGAGATAAGTATTTCAAATTGTCCTCTTTTTTCAGGAATGACCCTGTATAAAAAAGACCAGAAACAATGGTAAAAAGTGGTATGATATAAAGGGATGACCCTGTATAAATAAAGAACTTAGGTACAAAAAAATGGTACCTAGTAGTGCTTTAAGTGCAATTACTACTTTTTAAGGAATAACCCTGTACTACAAATGGAAGTAAATGAAAATAAGGACTAAAAAGATATAAGTATTTCAAATTGTCCTCTTTTTCAGGAATGACCCTGTATAAAAAATAGCAGAAAGAATACAAAAAGGAAGAAAATAAAGTAGTAATGTGTTGTAGGTATTTAAAATATATTTTCCCTCTCCAAAATGAGTTCTCCATCCATCCATCCTGTCTGCTCGTGAAAAAAGAGGGGACTTGTCCATCTTACAAGACATTTGACTAGGGCCCCTGTATGGCACAAATCCCCTGGACCCTAATATTGAGAAGACTCTACTACATAAGACTCGTGACTTGTGCTGGCCACGCACATTTTGGGGATTTTCTGGAGCCCCAAAAGACGTTTTTTTTTAAGGAAACGTTACCTTTATTCTTCTCACTCTTAGCAACAAATCCTTTTTTTAGCTTGCTTTATGAAAAGAGGAATAAATATTTGAATAGAGAATAGATAATGTAATGTATATTTGCTTAAATTGCCTATTATATAGTGCTGAAAGAGTCGAACAAAATTAGAAGGGAAAATAATAGGTACAAAAAATTTTTGAGTAAATTCTTATTTATTACTAAAGGTCATATTTAATTACGTATTTCTTACTTCAAATCTTCTATTTACCAACAGAAAATCCACTTTATACTCTTACCTATAAACTTTATATATAGCTTATATATGTACATATTTTATAATAAAGGTGGTTTATTAGTACTGAAGCTATACATTGTTATAGTATAGTAAAGGACTAAAAGGCAAATGTGATTGGCTACGGTAGGTTCTCTTTATAAGGTAAAGGTTGAATGTCTCCTAAATCCCCTGAGCAAGCTTCGTCGATCGCCGCATCCAAAAGCAATCTGGACCACACACACAAAGAGACATTGCTATTCCACGTGGGAGTTCCATCACATCAGCTGACTACATAAAGTCACCTTCATTGCACAACAACAACAAAACCACATTTTCTATTGGATTTTATACTTGCTTTAAACTTTACTTATTTGCTCAATAACAAACAAAGTTCCATTAGTTTTTATACTTTCTTGTTTACTTACCTACTGATTGTAGTGAACTTCTTATTTGTATTTGTACCTACCTGTCAACTGAGTGCTGTCTAATATGCAAAACTTCTCTTACTAATGTGAGTAGTTGACAGGAAGGGAGAGGAGAGGAGGAATTCACCAGTGGTTTTTGCCATCAGAATGTCTTATATGGAATAATGTCTAAAGAGCATGGAAAAGTGTCTAAAGAGCACGAAATAATGTCGGAATAATGTCTAAAGAGCACGGAAAAATGTCTAAAGAGCACGGAATAATGTCTAAAGAGCAACGAATAATGTCGGAATAATGTCTAAAGAGCACGGAATAATGTCTAAAGAGCACGGAATAATGTCCAAAGAGCACGGAATAATGTCTAAAGAGCATGGAAAAGTGTCTAAAGAGCATGGAAAAGTGTCTAAAGAGCACGGAATAATGTCAAAAGAGCACGAAATAATGTCTAAAGAGCAACGGAAATTGTCTAAAGAGCAACGAAAAATGTCTAAAGAGCATGGAAAAGTGTCTAAAGAGCACGGAATAATGTCTAAAGAGCACGAAATAATGTCGGAATAATGTCTAAAGAGCACGGAAAAATGTCTAAAGGGCAACGAATAATGTCTAAAGATTGGTCCAATTCGGACGAATGTCTAAAAACTAAGTGGAGAATGTGTCTAAGTCCACGTTTAAAGGGTGGCTGATCCAAAGAGAGAGAGGAGATAAAGCACTGGTGCTCATCCCTCGTTGAAAGGCTTTGAGCAAAACCCATTTTGCTCAGCAAAGTGACCCACCTCCAAGTGCTAAAAGGATATAATTGTTCTTTAGAACCACTCAACTTATTTAGGACTAATTCCACTGCATTAGAAGCTTATCCTTCTAAACTTTTTGGTGTTGTCAGAGGACCTCACACTTGGCAAGCAACAACTTATTTGCTTAGATAACAATGAGAGAAGTTGTAGATAATTCTGAGATACATATGTAAATTTGGACACTTGTACTTCTTGTTTTATTAGACGGATTTAGAAGTGACAATCTAAAATTACGAGTACTTATGTAATGTGACTTAAATGCCATTGTACTTGCTGTTTATTGAACTTTCTTCTTTTATCCTTATTTAATGTTTATTCCACTATAACCATAAAACTTTCTTGCTTACATAACTTTCTGTACACAACTTTATATATCAAATTTGCTTGGTTGTAATAGGAAAATGGATTGCGGATCCAATCTTGCTTTTCCCAAACACTTTTTATGACATCAATCACCCCCAAACTGACCGTGGCCAACTGAAAACAAGGAGGAAGTGCGGCAATGAGGCCGAATTCTTAGACAATTCGAGGTCGAATTTATAAACATTTCTAATAATCCATGAGTCAAAATTTGTTATGTTAATAGTTATATTTCAATAACAAGAACTATTTGCTCATTATTTTATAAACATTTCTAATAATCCATGAGTCAAAATTTGTTATGTTAATCCTTATATTTCAATACTAGCTGGAGTGGGTTCGCTATGCGACCCGACCTTCGATCTCCTTCTACTACGTACTACAGTCGAATCTCGATTTAACGAATCTCAGTTTAACGAATAATCTCGATTTAACGAATTTTTTGCTGCTGACC
>JAOXNJ010142407.1:0-11030 GCA_028566655.1 Metis holothuriae
AGCACTTTTGAGTTTTGTGTCTCTTGAAAAATCATAATCTGCCCTACATTAGGACAAGCAAAAATCAGCACGGTTCGCAGTAGAAAGAGTTGGGCGGTTGCTAAAGGCAGTTTTGGAAAGGATCGGGTCGGTCAGCATCGGTTCAGTTACCTTCCCTGAATCGCAGTATTCTAAAAAGAAGATTAAATACAAATTATAACCGCAATCATACCTTTTTCTTAGCGGACATGTACTCGTCCATCTGTTTATCCAAATAAGCTTTTGTTCCGCTCATGTACTTATCCATATCCTCGTCCAGTCTCGCTCGATTATATCTCGCAGATTTCTGCATGTATTCGTCTAATTCTCGATCAAGTGCGCGTCTGTTCGGTCGTCCGTAATTTCCGTTCATTCGATTATTGTTGTATCCTACATAAAGAGATGAAAAAAAAAGATTCCTTCTATCTTACTGTTGTAGCGGAAACCCTGAGCTTGACGATTTCCTGATCGCATTCGATAGCCATATCCGCGTTGTGGCGCTTGCGTGAATCGGTCAAGTGGGTTCACGAATCTTCCGTCTCGTCTGTACCGACTGTCTCCATTATCTTTTAATGTGAATTTAGAATTGGTTCAGCACTTATAAACTTACAATTATCCTGGCGCTGTTCTGATCGGTCCCAGAAAGATTGTATTCTTTTCTGAACACGCCCGTTCATGCGTCGCGCAAATGGAATCCTCTCAGGGAAATTCTTGCGACCGACTCTCTGATGCACACTTAGCTTTCGCTTAATGAAATAAGTTTCGGAAATTGCTACTAATAAATAGATCTACCGAGTTTGTATATCGTGCGACGGAATTGACACGGCTCTGTGTCGGGTATTTGAAATTTCCGACAAGAACTGAGCGGGGCTGACGAGAAGCGCTGCTCCGAATTCTGGCAACTGTTGGGTGAATTCCTCTGTCATCGATACGAACAGGTCGGGAAGATTCACTGATTAGAGTCCTCCTTGTTTTCATCATGCGAGTAAAGCGGTCATTCAAAGAAGTTGAGGTAGTAGAGGACATGATGACACGCTCACTCGCCATTTTCGTTAATCTCTTTTTTACGTGCTTTCTCCTTAAAATCGAAGATTGAACGATTTATTTACTGAAATCGTAGCGGGTAAATTGGACTTATTAATGTATGTTACAGAAAGTTATGTTGGGAACAAAATAAACGTAGAATTATCATGAAGTGCTTTTCGAAAAGCTTGTAGCTTTTCTAACGTAGTGGACTAGATGAGTTTGTTCAGCAAAAATTATCCTAAAATGCAGCACGAATTGAAATGATCAGTGATCAGCTTGAAACAAAGCGGAGATTCTTTATTGCGGGTAGCCGGGTCTCACATTTCTTGAGCCGCGGTTCAGTCTGTAGCCGCCAGCAGGAGCGCCCTGAAAAATGGTTGAGAAATTATAATTTTCAAATTATTACCATTGGTGGACCAGATGGTGGTCCTGAGGCAGCGGGTGGTCCTGCAGAGGCTTGAGGAGTAGCGTATTGCTGATTGTATCCCATGTTTGGATTTTGTTGACCATGAGCTCCTTGTGGATACTGCTGCTGCTGTTGGTGGTGTTGCTGCTGCTGCTGTTGAGCATAATATTGTTGATACTAGAAATCCGATTATTTTGACTTTTTGAAATAGTATTTACTTGTTGTTGATATGCTTGTTGTTGCTGCTCGTACAGCTGTTGTTGGCTTACTGCTGGTGGTTGCTGTGACTGTTGTTGCTGCTGAGAAACTGGTGGTTGCGAAACTGGTGGTTGCGAAACTGGAGTTTGTTGCTGCGTCGCTTCTTGTCCGTAGAAATATGCTCCTGCTCCGGAAACTGGCGGCTGGACTGGTGTTGGCGCGGCCTGAGAAGCTTTTGGCTGATGTTCTACTGGCATCTGCTGTTGTGTCGGAGGAGGGACAGCAGCAGACTGCTGGCTTTGCTGCTGTTGAGCTGGAGCTTGGGGTTGACCATGAAGAGAGTTCTGGGATTTATCGCCACCAGGGTAGGGCGACGGTGCCATGGAAGAGTTTGCAGAAGAGTTGAATGCAGCATACTGCGCTTGGCTAGGAATCGGCTCAAAGCTAGAAGTTAAAGTAAAAATTTATCCAGATTCTGGGGTTAAGTTCGAAAAATGAGACAAAATTTCATATAAATTGTTAGTTAATTTAAAGAATACGATAATAACTGATTTTAAAAATGCACGTTTATACACAGGTCTTACTAATTTGAAGGCTGAAAGAAGCTGAAAATTTTGAGTCGTAATATCTAAAAATTTGAAATGTACCTCTGTGCGCTAGAGGGTTCTGCGAAAGAACTTTCGAGAGTTGATTGAGACGGAGCGACAGGAACAGGTGCTGGAACTTCGGCTTGAACTGGGGTTGGCTCTGGTATATGCGCTGGGGTAGCTTGAGGGGTAGGGGGTGCTTGCTGGTGTTGCGGAAGAGACGACGCTGTTGAAGGGGCAAATGAAGCCTGGGAGGATGGCCGGTCAACTGGCGTTTCTTTAAAGGAAAAATTTTTAATGATTCAAGAAAGAACATCGTACGATTATAAGGATCGAATTCTGAAACTTCTGGCTTTTCTGGCTCGGGTTTTGGTGTCGATTCTTGGAAAGAAAGTTTTTCAGCAACTTCTTGTTTTGTTTCAACTTCTGGTGCGACGACTGGAAGACTTTCAGAGGCAGAGGACTTTGAGCTATTTGCACCAGTGAGACGATCTTTAAGCATGTTAACAAATAAGAGTTTAAAAAACGAATCTGATGATAAATGTTCATGCTTATCACGGTGAATAAATGTCTTTTTTGTTCAAGCAATTCATGGAAAAATCAGCGAGCGATCATAACGAATCTACGGTCTTTTTCAAGTACTATTTTGTGAGTGCGCAAAATTATTTGATTTCCGTCTCCTTCTCAACAAGCAAAGAAATCAGTGGCATTTTGAATCTGGTAAACGTATCTTGGTCCACATCAAGAACCACTTACATTTCCTCAAATATTTGTTACAGGTTCCTATAAGTCCGATTGCGCCGTCCCGGATTGATCGCAAATCAGCGAGAACGTCTTCAGGTACTTCAGAGTTACCGCTGCCGACCTTGATCTTTAGAAATTTTCTTCCATCGTCTTGAGCCAGCTATAAATGGATTTGTTGCAATCTCAAGATCAAGAGTATAGACCTGAATCGCAAAACTGAGATCATTAGAATCATTCATCGTTATCCAGTCGTTCTCCGAATCGAGATATTTTACGAGATCGTCGTCTCCAATATCGGCCGAGTAAATCCTAAAATAAAAAGAACAGGCAAAAGGCTGTGTCGCTACCTGCAGAGCATGAGAAGCAAGTCATCGAATGTTAGCTGCTCGTTTGCCAGGGGAATATTCCTCCGGTCGCCCTTGAACTCTGTTTTGAGGATAACCATTCTAAAAATCAAAAATAGAAAGACTGATCAATTTTATGAGGATATATTTTTGACGTTGAAGATTGTTTGCAGTAAGTGACATGTGCTTATGTTTTAGTCAGTGAAGAACGACCCTTTTTGAACAAATTTAAAAACACGACTTGAACGGTATATTTTCTGTGATTCTTGCGGACCATCTTTGGTTCCGTTTTTTGCGACTTGTGAATCTGTGAAATAGCGCCTAGGCAAAATGAAGGAATAAATAATTCTAACAAGAAGTGAGGTTGTCGGCTTGAGTTACCAAGTACCATCAGGAGAATCTCGCACTTCAGTGAGCAGCTTTGAGGCTTTATCATACGACTCGAGCATAGTCTGGTACTCGGTTCGTTGAGCAGCGATAAACTCTGACTCAGAAAGCAGTGTTTCGATGTCGTCGGGCTGGATTCAGGCTTATATTTGTCGCAAACTGTTACATACCTTGTAGAGTTCTCCAACAAGATAGCCATTTAAAGAGTCCTTCACATTATTGACCAGAAAGTTCATGACAGCTTTGGGCACGCTGTCTTGAATATTTTTTCGAATGATCAAGAAGTAGGTCTTTATGAGACGCTCAACGACTTCGCATTCTCTCTTTTCCTATAAAAGAAGTTAGATTCGCTATCAAATAATTAAAAATGATGATTGATGAAAATGTAACTGGGCTGGTAACTGCAAGTGAATATACCCTCATCGAAAGCCTAGAATTCCCATTTTGTGATCTATTACGTGAAGAAATCGACACTGCCCTAGATCTTTGTCGACTGAGAGCTGCCGAGCTCATAACAAAGCTCTTTTCCGTGTCTGGAATAGCCTCAGACGTCTCTGACATCCCACCAATAGAGGCCTCGGAGCCCGTCCAACATAGTTTATAGTTCTGTTTTATAAATAATTTTCTCGGTATATTTGCCGTACCTTTGGGCACATTTTTTCGCGCTTGTTTATAATCTGAGGTGCGAAGTCCCCCTTGCCGTCGGTGATTGCTGGAGGGAGTGATGAAGAGGAACCTCCTTCACTAATCGAACCAGAGTCCTTTCCATTCTCGATTCTTGCCAACTGTTTGTGATGGCCGACCTCGGCATCTCCGTTTATTTGTCGACCAAGAAGATTACTGCATGCCTTAAATTTTTGTAAGATTAAAATTGCGCAAAAAGCAACCTGCTGGCGAGCGTCTGAGAAATCCGGATGTTTTGTATTGATATACGCTAGTTCGTTGGCAATGAGATCTTCAATGAATTTTTTCGTTGGCTCCATTCGTCTAGTAATCTATAAATCATGATTCATGATGCTTCTCAAGAATTGTCTAACTTACCTTGGCGGATACCACTTCTTTTATTCTCTCCACAAGCTTCGGAAATCTTCTGTATTCCTTTGTGATACAATGCTGGATGATTCTTTCGAGCTCCTCATGAACGAGTTCCACACATCTTCCAATAGCATGTGAGAAGTAGAGAAGTGCACTTTACCTTATCGACGGTTCTTCTAGTCTTGCAATCTGTTTTTTGACAAGCTGCTCGAAGCTCGAGTCTGGGACAAATACAGCTGTTCTTGGTCCAGTAGAGTTTTTAATGGCAGTGAGTACTTCGAGCCGGCTCAGCCCGTCTAAAGGCTGGACATTCTCGAGCGTTCCTGAAATATTTATCTTTCTTCTTGGTTATAAGAGCACAAATCTTACGTCCGAAAGTCTCATGGAAAATATAATTGATTCTGGCTCCCCCAGAGAGTTCCTGGAGAACAACATTTCCATTTCCGTCAATAGCAGCCTTCATACGCAGTTAAAGGAAGATAATCAATGATTTTTACCTTATAATCGCCAGCAAATTTAGTAAGAAGATCAAGGATAGTTGCAACAGGGTCTTTTATTTCTTTTCCACAGCCAGATAATTGGTGCTGATGAGTTTAAAGTGAAAATTTGGGCCAAATAGTCAATCTACCTGAAATTGTCGTCTTAGGACATTTATTTTCATGGCAATATCTGGTAAGCAATCTCGAATATGTGACGAAAGAAGACTCGCGAGTCTTCTTCTGAGGTAGAATGTTCCGGAACGCGAGGCCAGAGACGGATACTTTCTTTGGAAGAATGCTCGTTCTTTTTGCAGAGCTTTTTCAAGTGGCTTGTTCGAGTTTAGATCTGCTTGCGATCGACATACAACTCCGATTATTCCTATTTTATTGGTTTAACTAAAAATTATTGAAGTATGGTTACCTAAGCTGAGATTAAAAACTCTGCCACAAAGAATATCCATCGCATCTGTTCCACCGTCCATCAAGTCCAACTTTGTGATGACAGCGAGTGTGCGGTGACCTTCCGGATCAACTATTCGCGCTAGATTGATAGCATCTGATGTAGCAAAATCTGTATTGGCAGGAGTGACGGCGAGAATAAGTGTGTTCGGCTTTTCGATGAAATGCATGATCATGTCAGTTATTTGTTTCTCTAGGATTTTTAAATTTACTTTTTTAAGTCCATTTCTACGAACCAATGTCAGCAGGCTGGTCTCCGACAGGAACTCTCGTTACTCCTGGCAAATCGACAATTGTCAGAGAAAGCACATTTGGCGAGTAGAATTTCAACGAGATAGGTTTCTTTGAAATAGCTTTATTTTGGCCACATTCCCTTTCTGTTTCTTCCATAATTTCTTGCTTTACTTCCTCCCAGTCGACAAAAATCTCGCCTGGCTTGTGATGAAAAAGCACCCATTCCGAGTGTGTTTCACCGTCCACTACTTCTTCGTTTTCTTAAAACGTTACTTGTTCTGTTTTGTTTGAGAAAATTACCTGTTCGAATGAGCTCAACTTTGAGCGGTCTTCTGGTGCAAAGTCCATTACTTCTCGGCAAAAACTCGCGACCGACGATATTTTCAAGGACGGAGCTCTTGCCGCTGCTCTGGCTGCCGATCGCGACAATTTGTGGGAGCGAAACTGCATCTGTATTTCCTACTGTGGCCAAAATATCGTCTACTTTCGACATCATTGCGATCATCGTATCCATCCATTGCGGCTCGTCGCTGCCTGAGCTCGCTTCGCTTCCGTTTCTGCTTTCTGACCGCTCTGACGGCATTTTCTTAACAAAAACTACGAGTCTTTGATTTTGGGAGAAATGGGATCGAATACAGAATTTATTGTATCTTATGCAACATAAACATAATCGAAGCCTTCGTCATCTTTGTAAATTTCATATGGATCCGGTTCTATACTTTCTCCAGCAGCTACTAATCTGTCGATACAGTGCGTTATCACACTGAAAATATATTTCATCGACTTGTTGCTATCGTTCTAGAATTACCTTTGGTAGAAATCCTGGCTCGGTTTGAGCATAAACGGCGAGCTTGGGAACGTCAAAACAAACTCGGTTGGAATTGAAAGATCAAGCGAACCTTCTGGCTCGTTGAAAAGTCCTTCCTGTGCGATCTTTCTGTCTTCAAGTCTGTAACAGTGAGTCATAAGGCCCTTAAGATTGATTTAGAAAAATTAAAGAAGAACATTTGTTAATACCTTAACTTCATGAAGTGGCATGTGATCAATATACCAGTGCAGCATGCGTCGTTTGTTTTCTTCGTATCGCGAAAATAATGCCCCGCGCGCGTATTGACAAGTAATTGCAGTTGTCGGCATTACTGCAAGAAAACCGAGCATGATTGCCAACGCTGGATTCATCGTCATTCTGGACGCTCTTGCCATGATAAATGACTGGTACAGAAACTGTGATAGAAAACCAACCGCGAAAGGGGAGTAATTGATGTGATAATAGGGAAAAGCGTCGGCGAAATACTTGTCCAGCAAGACGCAAATGCTGAGTAATGATTCACGCTGGTTCTCGGACATTGTAAAACTTCTGCAAAAACGAAAGAGATTCTCTGAATCGCCAACAACGGACGTCTCTGTCCCAGAAAGTTTCGACATGTCTTTAAGCATCGATTCGAGCTGATCGGATAATTCGATGACGTCGGAGAAGAAGCCAGTAGAATTGATAAAAACGTAGAGCTTTTCTTCTTGGATTTCAGCTCGTCTTTCCATTTCTCCAGTTTCTTCAAAAGAAAATAAAAATCTTCTTATTTTGTTCGCAATGTCAGCGGTATAATTTTTAGGGTCAAAAATCACGAATAAGTCGAAAATATCTACGTTTTCTTCGGGCTTGTTGCCCATGAATGTCGGAACAAAGACGATTTCGCGATTCGGGTAAACATCAGAAAGACGGCCCTTGATTTTGGAAGTGACAGAATGAAAAAGCTCCTGCTCGTCAGGATTCAACGGACTTCGCTGACCAAAACTGCCGTCTGTTTTATACACGATCTTCCCCCAATCAACAGAAGAATTGGTGATGATATATTCTGCTAAATCCGGCATTCGATAAGGACATTCCATTTCACTTTTTGCAATTGTGAAATGGTAGAGCTCGTAAGAGTAGAAGCCCGCCAAAGCGCTGAGAATAATTCTACCACTCCAATCTCGCAGTTTTGTTCCAGGTTTTATTGACAAATTTCCAGACGAAGAACTTGCAAGCCGAATCGAGTGCCGTAGCTTTCCTGGAATAGAAAATCGCATTCTAAGCGCGAATTTATTTGAATTTGAAACGTTTTTTCAGTTACATTTTATCATTTATTTCAGAAAATGAGAAATAATGGGCAGTTTTTGCGTACCAGAACATTTTAGAATCTGTACGGATCTCCAGCGATTCTTCCAAGCACGCCGAGCGTGCGCGTGACCTTCAAATTCGCTGCCATCTTGACTGCCAATCTGGCCGTATTCCTCGCATCATCGATTCCTGAGTGATGCTTTCCTTGCCACTCCATCTTCAACACTCTGAAAAGCCTTCTCAGCACCGGAATATGTCCCATTTTCTTGTTGACGGATTGAAGATAAACGCGTGAAACAGCCCGCAAGTCGACCCAAGATTTTAGCAATTCTGGTATTTCGATTTTCTTCCGTTTTGTTTCAGCCAAAAGCTGACTTGAAATATCCCAATCTGTCCAAGTGCAGATGCATGCGATTCTTTTCGAGGATTCACTGTTTTCTTTCGCAGCTAAAATTTGTTTATTTAGAAAAAACAAGCTAAATATGATACCTTTTGGCGTATAAAAATACAAATCATGCTCCTTCTGGACGTCTTTTGTCCACAATTCAAAATCAATCATAACTTCTTCAAGCGTTTTTTCTTTAGACAGATCTTTCTTCTCCAGATGCGTTAATTTCTTGCAGAATTCTGAAAGTTCAGGACATTCTGTTGGACGAACAAATTCATGAAATTCTGATATTATTTCTTCTGTCGACAAATTTACAAGTACTGCTGGAAATTCGGTGATTTCTGACCAGTTATTTGATGCAAAAATAATTCAAAGATCATTTTTTATATCAGAAATCTGCACCAATACCTTCCAGCCTTCAGGCGGTCTTTCTCCAGGCCCGTAACACGAAGCTTCAAAATCGATAACAAGCGCAAAATTAAATCCCATTTTCTCTTTCTTTCAAATATAAATTTTAGTTCATTCTTCGACTATGAAGTGGTTCAATCCTGACCAATCACTTTGGCTCAATTTCGCGCGCCTTTGAAATTAGAAAGAAAAGGTAGCTTTTCAGGATTGATGATTTATTTTGAAGAAGTACAAAGAGAAAGATGTCCACGGATGTAGAAATAATATTTTGGCAGTTTCTTTAATCTAAAATCAATTTATAAATTTATTTCAATCAATTTCTAATTATATCATTTTATTCTGAACATCGAAATTTCAACTGATTCAATAAGTTAGTTATTACCTCACTAAACTCTCTTCCGTCAATTCACTTTTCTTCGCTATTTTTTCTAAAAAGTCCACGATCGAGTCAATCGGCGCGCATGCGATGTCTTCCATGATTTCGTCGTTCCATTCTCGCGGAATCTTCTCCGCCAGAATCCAGCTTGCCAAGCAGAATTCAAATGCGCTCCCGTACTGTTTCTTGCTCAGCATTCGTTCAAGTATATTAATTATTTGCAACTTGAAACATTTTTTTATAATAATAATCGATAAAGAAACTTACGTTGAACTGAACGAGCAACAGCCGCAATTTTGTAAATTTGACAGGACTTTTTGCCGGAAAATCGCAAAGTCTATTAAACATGATCTTCTTCTTCTGCGCTTCTGTGAGCTTCTTGAACAAAATCGTGATGCTTTCTAAGTCATCGACGAGAGTTCTTTCTTTTTGAAGTTCGTCTTTATGAGTTTGCTTCTCTTCTTTGATTACTTCTTGATTCTCCGCGTGATTCTGTTTAATCGGAATTGGATGGAGTTCTGTTTTGAGAATTTTATTTGGCGTTGAACACGGAAACAATGCGCTTTCCGAATCTTCTTCAGGGACGGAGAAGAGTCGTCGTTTTAGCTTGTTTTTACGCTCTGTCCTGAGTTTCTAAAAATAAATCTATAAACTTGAGAAGCTGGACGATCACTTACAATTGTCGGTTTCTTCTTTTGCGGTGTAGCAATCCCATCCGACAAGTATCCCGAATCGTCATTAAAATGACGCACTTGTTCGTCTCTCATTTTTTCAAATGGCGGGAATTTTTCGCGCAAGCCCGGTTAAACCTGTTTATGACATGAATCTCAAATCTACTCGGAAAAAGTTATGTTTTTGAAAGCTGTCTCTGCTTCTGGCCGATATTCCGCGCGAATATTGCTCCCGCCAGAAGTAGTAGCTTTAGATTTGGGCTAGGGTGGCCAAGAGCGACGAGCAAGTTAAACATGACTAGATCGGCGCAGGAATTTGGCGGGAAATTCTTCAATGAAGAATTTATATCTTTTTTGATAATGTAGAACGATTTCTCATGAAACCAAGAATCATTTTTTGAAGCCTTAGAGAGAAACTGTATCGATAAGAATTTACAATCGAGTAGTTCATTAGATTTTTAAGGGATTGATTTGACAAAGGGATAAAGAACAATTTTCTAATAAAAAATATGCCCTTTTGAAAAAGAGTTGTATGAACTTAAACTTTCAGTTAAAGAATGAGCGAGGAAACCCTACTGATTTTGAAAAAGAAAGATAATGTTCCTGTCGTAGTAAACGCGCGCGAGCTCTTGGCGCTGGATGATCCGGGCAGCACCAATAGCGCAGAGCGGCGCAGGCACAAATTCCAAATTCGAAATCAACGAGATTCAAAAGATCTCGAACAAAAGCAAGAGATCGCAACGCTCCTTGCAGACTTTGGAAACTATGACTTTGGATGGCAATTTTTTAGATTTTCTGGCAGCTAAATTTGACTTAATTAAATAACAAGGTTTAATTTACCGGTTGACATCCATTTGATTGAGCGAGCAAAGAACGTTAAAACTGATCGACACTCAGCAATTACAAACGGCACTCGAAAGTTCGCCAAAAACAATTCAATTAGCAGTTTGTGTATTCAAGCAATTTAAGGGGAAACAGAGGACATCCGTGATGATATCGATCGGCTAGAGAGTAGCATACGCTCGTACGAGACCGCGTATTTAGGGACGAGTGCTTTTGTTTGCTTTTTTTGAACTTTTGTTTCTTCGCGCACTCTTTTGAAGAGGAAAGCCAGGCTTATGGGAACTGTGTTTCTGGTAAGCCCCTTTTTTATGGATTATGAGCACTGTTTA
>JAOXNJ010142628.1:0-11029 GCA_028566655.1 Metis holothuriae
GTTAATAACTCGCAATTAAACCCTTTTATTACACTTAAGTCGAAGGTTAGGTGTTAATAGTGCTGCAGTAATAAAGTTTGTTTATTTATGCTCACAATTCATTAGTAACGTTTTGTTTTGATTGCACTTATTTTGAAAGACAATGAGACCGCAAACAACTTCCTTCCTGTCTCTTTCTATTCTTTCTTTTGTTTATTTCCAGTGCCTATTTACGTGTTTTCCTTTTTAATCGATGCTCTTTGTTATTTGAGTCGTGACTCTTGAGTAAAGTGGCTATTAATGAAAAATCAGAAAATTTCTTTCAAACTACGAGTAAATAATTGCTAATAAAGATAATTTGTAGTATTGTTAATTGATTGATTGATTGATTGATTGATTGATTGGTGCTCCAAGATGGTCTGGATCGACTCCAACGCCTCTATGTATTAGATCTGTCTGGCAAAGCAAAGCCATTAGTACCAAGAAAGATCTCTTTTATCACTTCTTATTATACGTATATTACTAATAAGACACAATAATAAAATGACATTAGTAGTACTGTATAGTACATAGAAGTAATGTAGATAATATGTTTGTTCTGGAAGATCTGTTTCCAGACAATGCCAATGTATGCAAATGAATGTAGGTAGTAAATAAGAGAGAAGAGTGGCCAGCAAGAAACAGCAAGAAACAGCCAAACTTCACATTATTATGTACTTTATACATATTACTTATTATATATACTTATTAATTCTAGAATACAGCAAATATTGTTATGTCACGTGACATACGAGCTCGGCCTCAGGGCCTTCAACGTCATCTCCAGACTTAGGTGCAAACACTAGACACTTGCTTTTTTCACGACATAATATTAATAAACTGCTTCTTTTTTGAATTCTTTATTAAGTATTTTTTAAGTTTTTTTTTATGTTTTTAGTGTTTTTTTTTATGTTTTTAGTGTTGTTTCATTTATGTTGTGCATGTTTTGTTGGAAGTCATGGAGCTGTAATTGGCGTTTCTAGAGCATTTTATCAAGTGTCTAATAATAGACTATTAATATATTTTGATTTTACTAGAAAATTGCAAAAATAGTCAAAAGGGAAACCCTTTTTTATTAGTACTTTCTAGTAGAGTAGTGCATTTGAATTCTGAAATAAGGCCCTAATTCTCCCTAGTAAAGCTGTGTAAAGTACTTTCTCTATACTATTATACGAATATATATTAGAATAGTATAAAATTGGACTATTATAGGGTCCTCCATGTGTCAAAGGCAGACGTTGGTCGGTGGGCCAAGCAATCAAAGCCTTATGGTCACACAAAGTAGAAGTAGTCGTTAGTCGTTAGTGGTTAGTCGCAGAAGCAGTAGTAGTAGTTGGTTCTATTGAGA
The DNA here is from genome assembly GCA_028566655.1 of Metis holothuriae. Lineage (NCBI taxonomy): Eukaryota > Metazoa > Arthropoda > Copepoda > Harpacticoida > Metidae > Metis > Metis holothuriae. The sequence continues at coordinate 1,367 of JAOXNJ010142628.1, forward strand.
GAGAAGCTATTAACTTCGATAAGTGGAGCTGCAAAAGCAGTCAAAGGAGTCAAAGGAGGACACACATCTTCAATGCTTATTGCTTCCTTTACTAGTCTACTACTACTACTACTACTACGTACTACTTCTACAGCTGCGTATTAACCAACAAATTGTGTTTAATATCGAAAAAGTGTTTAATTACAGACTTTATTACACAATTACTACACACTTTATTCAATTCTTTTATTGCTCCTTTATTATGTCTCTCCTCTTTTTATGCACTTCTTTATTGTGTCTCTCCTTTTTATCTTTTATCAACACAATTAATAATGTAGATTGTGAATGGAAGCATTGTCATTTGGCTTCCTTCCTCGTTAATTCAATGTCCCTTATCAATTTATCTTTTTATAATGTACATTTTAGTAAGTACCGTTGCAATGCATTTGAATACGTGTACATTTTATGTACAATTTTATGTACATTTTAGTCCCTATAAAATGTCTTTTATTATGCAAATATTGCACAATAACTTCAAAAATGTGTCTCTTATTTCTTCAAAATATCAAAAATAAAAGATGTTATTTAGTGAGTCTTGTTCTTTTTTTGGCCCTTATCAAGTGGATCAAAAGTGATCTTTCTCCTTCATGACAATCGTATTACACTACCACTACGTACCACTCTAAAGGTTCTTTAATGTTCTTTAATATCAAGTCCTAATAGCTCATTAAGAGCCATTAAGTAGAATTAAGTAGTGTATGTATTTAAATATACATTTTTGTAGCTATTTTTTCAAATGCCAATGTTACTTGGAAGTGGCCGGCAGCATGAACCAAGCTTTCATCCACTTTTTACAACAAGAAGCATTACGTACGTAGTTCTACTACATATTTTTTGTAAAGAGAGAGCTCGGTTTTATCTGAGGGCATCAGATTCGTTTGCAGCATCCCAAAAAGGCTCTCAAAGCCCTTTTTCCAGGATTCCTTAATGCACCCTAATACTGACAATGCCATGAAAGCCACCGAAAAAAAGGGCCTTTTTAAGGGGATTCTCAAGAAAAAACTACATAACACATACATAATGCATACTACCTAGTAAATAGTACTTAGAGTACAACTAGTGAGCTTTCCTATTTGAAGCCTTTCCCTGAAGCCCTACAGAGTTGTTGGTTCTTAGTTAAGCAAAAGAAGAACAAATGGTGGTTGGGGCAAATCTGAGCAAATCTGTGAGTTAGTGCCAAACTTTGCCATTCCCAGATCCTAAAAAAGGATATTGTACATGAATAGTAATATGGATGGAATGTGTTTTAAAGTTGAACTGAGAGTGATCCTCTTTCTTCTCATCTCCTTGGAAGGGATGAGAAGTTTGCGTTATCACTTCTATCTCAGGCCACAGGATGATCCTCCAAGTTGGCAACAAACAAGCTATGAACTTGCTTGCCCAAGGCAATCTCAATCTTCTCCAGTTTCCCTGATGAAATGGATGCTCACTCAGCCGTCCATCTCAATCCGGCAAAAATGCACCCAAACTCAGTTTCATTAACATCCATCCACCACATAATAACCAAAGTAATTGAGCTTCCATTACTGTATTTGCAACTTTCATTAATCAAAGTAACCAAGTTCAATAGCAACTTGATTACATCAATATATTAGAAGTTGATTATACTTATACTATAATATATAAGAAGTTGATTATACTTTAAGTTGATTGCTTTATTAAAGATTTTGCTAAGATCCTATGTTCATTATTGGCCAATTGCCAGTTTTCGTCCCATCTGCGTCTGTGCTGGGATTGACGTGCGTTCCCATTAGACGCAGAAGGTTTCCGAGCAGATTTCCAAGTGGACTGGGAAACAACATAAATCTGGTGTGGGGAGACATTGGAAGACATTCACGCAGATTTATTATTGGTGTCACACACAACCAATCCATTTAGATATCCATGGGAATTGGACACCGCAGAGAGAGGAGAAAGGACACAAACTAAGTATTAAGAGAATGTAAAGAGACAGATGGCATGCAAACTATATAAAATATTCTCTTTCTTATCCTTTTCTTTATCATAAAGCGTCTAATATTGCTTAATGGTTAAAATGCTTGTGAAATTTGGCTAGAATAAAAGACAAGGTGTGTATGTGGCTTCCTTTCTTTATTTAAAGTTTTGGCTCCTTTTTGCCTTGTATACGTTGAGGCTGTCCTTCAACAGCTGACTGAACCTTCAACTTCTTGTGCCTGCAGCTCCCAATTCTCACATGAATGCACTACTAAAGCAAGAGGCAAAAAGTGCAATAAGCAACCTTGATAAAAACCTAAATGACTGTCAAAGCATGCATGCCATCAAAAATTGCTATTGCCAGACTTATTCTTTCATTCAGACTTATTTAGGCAAAAGACATTGGATTCACTGGAGACATGCTCTGTTATCATTGCCATTCACCAGCTCCTCATTCAATGCTTTGTAAATAAAGCAAAAAAGGCAGTAAACTAAAAGCACTATAAAGTAGTATTAGAATGCATTTATATAAATGCTTAAATAAAATGTCATGCTTGAGTTCAGACTAAATAGACTGAAATGTAAAGTATTCTCTGTTGTTCTGACCTGTCAGCTCTCTGAATGGAGTGCCACACAAAAGGGGGACACCAGTGATCACCATTGTGCACACAAAGGACAGCTAGACACAATATGCAGACAACTTGTCAGCTAACCAGCCAGCCATGCACTCTACATTCACACTTTACTTTACTTACATTAATACATATTCTACTTACTTTACTTATATTACTTACTGTACTTAAATATGTGCATGAAAGTGTGTGATGTAGTCCTTTTATGTTGTCCCATTAGAGCCATGTCTGACTGGGAGCAGCTGACACATGGGAATGACAGAAAGGAAAGAGCACAGGGAATGTTGACACCATCTCAACTTTCATCATTATCTATACAGCTCTCTCTTTCTGCAGACAAATGAGACTCATTAGTTCCATTTGCCTGGAGAAAGGACATTCATTATATATGTGTGGCATAATTATGCAATCAAGGTTGCAAAATGCCTTGAGAAAAGGGGACAGGAGCTTAAAAGAAATGAATTTCTCTTAAAAATATCTCTTTCTTAATTAAATAAGGACATATTAAATATTAATAAGGACTTTTCTCCCCCCCTTTTTGGCTGGCTATTTCAGACAGATAAGGAATTTCCACACTGACATTTGTAGTCCGTATTTCCCAAGAGAATTGCCTACCCCCTTTGTTCTCAATAATGAAAGTAAAAGGTAAATAAAAGAAGATTGAAAAGATAAAGAGATGAGGGTCCAAGTCGCCCTAATATGAGCTTTTGGATCCTTTGAAGACTAAGAGAAAAGATCTAGGTAGAAGCAGCCTTTCTTTTAAAAGTCCATTTCTCTACAAAAGCCACATTAGTGGTACTACATAGGTACTACACCAACTCACTCTTATAAGTACTCCTGCAGAAATTCTTCAGCAATTCTTTAGCAATTCTTTAACACTTTTATAGTACACTTTTCTACTCCATTTTGGTATTTATAGTGAAGTCTATTGGAAGCTAGTGAATGAACCTAGACTCCCTTTTTGGTCCAAAGTCCTTTTCATTTCTTTTGTGTCTGACTGTCTGTCTGACTGTGTGTGTGCCTTACTTGTCGATCCTGTCTCTCTCGGAAGCCCACTGACAGACTGCTCCCATCTCAAAGCCAATTCTACAACAACATACAATACTTTACTATAATGGAAGTAATGCTATATAGAAGTAAATAAGTATTGTAAGTGGTTGTGCAGCCAGGAAATTGCATCTTGGGGGAAGGCAGAAGAAGCGAAGGACAGAGGACATCGGGAGCCGATGGAACAGCTTCCCTTGTATGTAACTTCACCCATAACACGACATTGGTACTAACATTGAATACCTAGAAATGAATAAATTTATGTACATAGTAGTCACATTGTTAGACATATTATAAGAAGAAAGAGAAAGAGAGAAAGAAGTGGTTGTTGCAGTAGTAATGAGATAGAAGAAAGGACTACTGTCTACTTACTACAAATAACATTTGTAGGTCTAAATGGCGGTTGGTGCAGTTGAACGAACGATGTCTCGCTTGTCTGTCTCATATACTGGCCCAATTTGTCTTCCTCCATCACATGTGAACACTACATAGCTACCAAGACTCTTTGTAGTCGTAATACTCGTTGTAGTCGTAATACTCGTTGTAGTCGTAATACTCGTTGTAGTCGTAATACTCGTTGTAGTCGTAGAAGTCGTAGAAGTTGTATTAGTCTTTGTAGTTTTAGCTAGTGGTATATGTAGTTGGTTGTGGGAAACTGGCAATTTTCTTCTTGCCCGCCTCCCCGTGCTGACCCGTCGGATCCCTTCCCTCCCGCCATCCATTCATCAAGTACAATATCTTTCTAACCTTGGCTTCACTTCCTTCCAAAGCACTAGTTTCTTCTAATAATAAAGGACTTTTCTTCCATTACTTCTACACAACTTTTATTATTGAATGTATGTAATACCTAGCATATACACTGGCTTAAGACTCTTCTGGCCATAGAAAAAGAACCGAAATTGCGTTTATAACCACTAATATATAAGTATAATAGTATATGAGTGTTTATGGTAAGTATTAAGGATATGTCTCATTTTTTTTGCTTGGACACAAAAAGTGTGTTTGGCTAAGAAAGAAAGATACGTACTTTTCTTATTATATCAACTTTTTTTACTTTTAAAGTATAGTAAAATAGTACTTTGTTTACTTTGTAAAGTGGAAAAAAAAACAGTAGTAGGAAGTTGTTTGGGATGGAACAAGGAAGTGATGGATGATGATGGCCTTTATGTAATGCGTGTGGGATAAAAACTTGTGCAAAATCTCACTAATTGATTGATTGCACATTATGCTTTAATGACTAATAATAAGTTGGTATTGAGTGATTAGTTAAGATCGATTGATTACGATGTTCCTCCTTTGATAAACTTGATCAGAGAAGTGATCAATATGCATGATCGTACAGTAGTAGCAATTAAGGCTTGCTATTTGTATCCTTGATTGATTGATTGATTGATTGATTGATTGATTGATTGATTGATTAATTGATTGATTGATTATATTCTTCCTTGTTCAAGTACTACTGTACATATGAATTCATGTTGATTGCCTGCCTGATTGGCTGATGTTTACCCAGTTGATTGCATCAGAGGGACTTATTTGTCTCTTAATAAGATGTCGAACATCTTCTTTAGTGTGTGAGTAATAAGAGTTTATGTAGGAAGTGACTGATTGAGATGCGATTGTTCGTGCTTTTTTGCTCGACTTCTTGTCGCCAATTCCTCAAATCAGGAAGCCAATGCCTTATAGAAAAACGATAACAAAAAGAACATTTACATTATTATTCAAGGAATAGCTACTATATAGACATTTTGTCTACATAATCTGCATTTTTGGGTGCCTTTGCAATACATAAGAAGAGATATTAAGCAAAACATTCGCTTTAAACCAAAAATGCACATCATTCCGAATTCCTGATAACACTTTAAATGTCTCTAAATCCAGAGTAGCAGTAAATATATTAATAGCGACAAATTTATCTATAGTGACATTAATAACAAATACAACAAAAAATAGAAACTTTCAAATAAAATAAAATATAAAAATATAAAAAACACTAAAAAAGCAGTTAGAGAAGAGGTCGAAAGTGAGTGGCCAAAGTGAAAGTGTGTCGTTATCTAGTACGTACTCGTATTTAAGTGGATCCCAAATCCAATGCAGCTAGAGAGTAATAGTGGCCTAACGAAACATGTACACGCCCTCCCTGAACAACGAGCTCGTGCTGAGCCACGCCTTGTTCCCCTTGGACACCTCCAACAACGAGAACAACAACGACTACAACGACTACAACGACTACAACGAGTAGAACGAGTGGTTGGTGTCGCACCGGAAGTGAGAACTAGGCCGGTGACAATTGGAAGTAGGTCCCTCTCAGAGGTCATTGCAAGTACATAGAAGTGCCTTTAAAAACAACACTAAATAGAAAGAGAGCTTATCAATCACAACACTTATATTGCAAATAACTTTTATTACTATTTCTTTTACTAAAACTTCTTCCTTTAAAGGTAATTCTCTTTATTCGTCATTTTGTGCACATTTCGACCCAGAAACTGATCACAGTCTTTGATTGGATCGAGTCAGCTGCTGACTCAGTTCCCGAAAGTCGAATTTGAAGCCGACTTTAAAGTCTGGCTTTTGAATGACACTTGATTCCTTACAAGACTTTGAATTTCAGGCCTTAAAAACGAGGTCATAACAAAGTGATCGTGACTCTGCTTACATTAAGGATCTGCACTGCAAAATACATTTTAATGATTTGTTGCTCAAGAGAAAAAGGGAAACAGGAGTGGCCTTGTTTTTCGACTGAAACTACATATTTCAACCTGGGCCTGAAATTTCAGGCCAAAATGTATGTGTAAGGAGAGTAAGTATAGTATAGTTCAAGGAGCAACGAACAAACAGTTGATTGATTGATTGATTGATTGATTGATTGATTGATTGATTGGTGGAGAGGCACGTCTCTCTATTTTGTTGCTCTGTATTTTTGCTCCATCATCATCTACGAGAACTTTTCTACACAAGTAAACGGATATTTAGGTACTAACTTACAGCAATATAAAAAGTCATAAATAAAAGTCTAAAAAGAAGTTATTAGCATTGAAGGACACATGAAGCCCGACACATGCGAGTGTAGTAGTACTTGCGTGATCGCTGATCCGATTACACGCACTGATGAAGCCTCTCGACCACATCCAACAAGAACAACTACTTACCATACTACATACTTTTCTTATTATTTATGTTCTTATTATGTATTTAATACTTTTTTAGTACTTTTTAGCACTTTATATACTAATTCTTCTTCTTAATATATATGTACTGCTTCATCCCTCTTTTATTACTGCAAATTTGGTCTACAGTACGTATGTACATCTTTCCTAGTTTTTATCATCTCCTTTACTAACATAAAGTAAAATGTTATTAAAGTAAAATGATAAATGATACATGAAGTAATAGTAAGTAATTAAGTAATTAATTAAGTATTTAATTCAAGTACTAGTACCTATGTAAGTGTAGTATGTAAAGAACTAATGTGGATTATCTAATTCAACGTGAATGTTTGTTTGTTTGCGTTGAACATTGTACCTACTTCTATCTCTGGACTTCATTTTACGGTGAAGTGAGCAGGCATCTCACAACTCCAATTCACAATAGTAATTGAAGCTAAAGCTCGCCTTTCATTACTACTGTATAACAGTAAATACTGTGTGGGTAGCTCACTGATAAATGGCCAAAGAGACTGGGCCAAGTTCATTTGGCAAGTCTTCCTTCATACACACGTATTATCTAACTTGGTAAAAAGGGAGATAACTTTTGGTAATGCCAATCATTCTTATTGCAAATGTAAGAAAAAGAGATAAAAGTTATGTTTAAATATAACGTTTGCAAAAATAACAAACATTTGCAAATTTGCACTTTTTTTGGCAACAATTGGCACAATGCAAACTCCATTACCAACACTTTTGTGTACATACATATAATATGTACAATGTGTACTTAGGTATGTACAGTAAGAAGTGCAGAGGAGAAGCTAGGGAACGAGGATATATATATAGAATGAAGTCGTTTGTCACGTCTGAAATGGCAATTTGGAGGCTCTCAATGACTGCAATACATCTTTGTGTCCTACAACAAACAATGCTCATAGAAAAGTATAGTAGAAAAGGGGAAGAAGGAAAACGAAGAATAAAAAGAGGGCAAAAGCAATGAGCAAAAGAGACGAATTCTCTATATTAATTGACTTTCTAGAAAGATATTTTCACAGTATTTACCTAAAAATGAACTATCATTTACAAGAATGACTATACTATATGTACATATATATGTAGACTATATAGTAAATAGTAATATGTATAGTAATAGTAGTATAGTAAATAGTATAGTAATATGATATAAGGAAAAGAGTGAGCTAGATCAATATATCAGAGCAACGATGGTGTACAGTAGTCATCAGTGTCAGACAAACACTATTAGCGGGGAATCGCGGTGAGTAGGACCCTAGATAATCAACATTTCTACAATATACACGTACATCCGCAATGTCCAAATGCGTCAAGAATCCAAGTCCTCTGCGTCACCATTAACGTTACATAACTACTACAGTAATACTGCTTTTATAGTAGGACATTTAATGATTTTATTACTGTACCATTACTTGTACTCGTATTAAAACCACTACTATATGTAGTGAAGGTCGAATAAAACGTAGGTTTTGATGGCTTCGCCTTGGCTCTGGCCGGAAACGGAGCAGGTGCGACATCTAATAGGACCTACTACATACTACTAAAGTACTTTCATTACTAGGTACTATTACTACTACTACTACTATTACTACCACTTTTACTACTACTTTTACATCTACTTCTACTTTTACTACTACTTTTACATCTACTTCTACTACTAAAAGCATAATTTTCGTTAAATTCAAAAAACTTCAATAATGAATGTCATCTATTCTTTAATAACTGAAAGTTTGTACAATGTATGTTCAATGTCATAGAATGTTTTGATTCAAGGAAGTCCAATTCTACAAGGAACATGGTTGATTCTGACATTTTGTTGTGGTTCCTGCCAACCTTTATAATCTTGCTTATTTATGTTAGTTAGTAGCAACAAAATCTTTTAATATCATAAAAGCTTCTTGGAAAATCGAGTGTACTGAATTTGTCTGTTTGCTGTCTAGGAATGGGTCACATCCAAAGCCATTACAATCATGAATGTGGTACACCCTAAAAAATTCTACTCCACAAATGTTTTTTTTCAAAGGAGAGGACAGACATTACATTTTAGCAAGAGAGATTTATTGCATGTGTAACTCCAATATTTCAGTGGGACAAGACACAAAAACACACATAGTAAAGAAGTAAGTAGCATAGTAAATACAGTGATAGTAAAGAAGTAGTAGTACAGTGTGTGTGGAAAGTATCGGGACATATTGACATTGTGGGCTCCCAAGTTTTGCTTTTGGCCAAAGCCACTGCTGTAATGCTGAGTGGAGAAGAAAGAGGAGGAGCAAGTTTTCCGGAAGTCTCTAGCAATCTGTTGTTGTTGTAGAGGTGTCCCAAAGAGAGCAAGTTTATTCCCAAGACTCTCATGTGTCTGCTTTGATGTCGCCTTTAACACAAGTTCTGACACATTCTCAAAGAAACACAATCTACAATAAACAGGTCACATTCCTCAAGACAAGACATTTTTTTAAATACGTCATTAACTCATTATTGCTGAATATTGCACTATTATATACATTTTCAATACTTTTACCTCTACCTATTACTAGCTATTACACATTTTTCTATACTTATACTTGTATATCACTTACTAGTGCTTTGTTTACAAAAATCTTATAAACTTACCTACAGTAGGTACAATTCCCTAACTTATTTCTTTCTTTGTTTGTTTGTTTGTTTGTGGTACCTAGGATGACTTTGGCCTTTTTCTCCCCTTTGGGACGAGATTTGGCTCCAACTTTTGCTGAGCTCAGTGTCCCAAAGGTCAGTAGTACATGTGCTAACAACATTTAATATATAGCGAAATTCTCTTTTCTATTGAATACTAGTGTTTGTTTTTACCTTCA
>JAOXNJ010142739.1:0-11028 GCA_028566655.1 Metis holothuriae
TTTTTAACCTTTGCAATGAAATGTATAGCAATCAAATGCATCCAAATTCCAGAGAGGTTTTTGCTTTCTGTGCAAGTTTGTTGCCATTTAGCGGCAAAAATATATACGAGTACTTTCCTTTAGTGTTCTGGAAAACTTTTATTATTTCACAAAGCCTTGTCATCCGTTTTGTCTTAAAAAAAAAGAAAAAAGCCTTGATCTCCAGCTCACAAAAAGCGCCGGAGTCGGAGTTGACAAGGAAGCATTTTAGCGAGATGGGGTCCGCATCAACCCTAGCCGCGGATCTCGAAACGTAAACAAAGCACGCGCGCAGTAACTCCGTCCGTCGCCAAACGTATTTCGAAGGAAGCGTAATAACTTTGGGAAGAAGAAGAGGTAATTAGAAAAGAATTATCGTTATCAAGTGATTTAACTAATAATTGGCAAAGTTTATTTAATTAATCATTGTATAAATTTGTCGAAAACAATTTCTTTTGACTTTAGGGAATTACACTAGAGATGGCACGTTCACAATCGCGTTCGCCTTCGCCTCACCGTCGATCGCGCACCAAGTCGTCGAAAAAGTCGAAGAAATCGTCCAAGAAGTCGAAAAAGTCTTGGAAAAGTCGCAGAAGAAGTCGATCGAGTTCGTCGAGAAGTTCCTCTGCGTCGAGCACCGAGCTGCTGACGCGATTGCAGCGCGACCGCGACCAGTTAAAGTCGCAGCGCCGCTCCGACAAGGTCAGGATGAAGGAGGAGGAGACGCTCGAGGAGAAGAGACGCAGACGCATACTCAAAAAGCAAATGAAGGCTCTCAAGTACGTGACAAATTGTACACTTTTTATTGAAACATATTGTTGCTTCAATCGGCTCTGTAATCTTTTTGCCTTCTCCTTGTAGACAGCGAGAGAAGGAGGGTTGGGCTGAGAGCGGGTACGCCGAATACGACAAGTACAGCAACGAGGACAATCCCTTTGGGGATCCCCAGTTGAAGGAACTATTTAGATGGAACAAGAAGCTGAGCAAGGAGGGCCTCGACCAGCTCGACGATCGAGAACTTGCTCGACTGCAACACAAACAGCAGCTGGAGCAGAGAGTAGAGTTGGAGAAGGTCAAGGAGCGACGACGACAACGCGAACTGGAGTTTGAGGAGCGGCAGAAGCTCATCGAGTATGAGGACCGGCAGAGAGAAAACGAGAAATTTAGCAAGTGGAGAGACCAGGAGGACGAGTTTCACTTGAGTCAGGCCCGTCAGAGGTCAAAGATTCGAATCAAGGACGGCAGGGCTAAGCCCATCGACCTTTTGGCCAAGTACATCGAGGACGAGGACGACGACGAGGACTACGACGCCATCGAGATGCACGAGCCCCACACTTACCTCGACGGTCTTGGAATCAACGATCTGGAAGACTTGTTGGAGGACATTCGAGTTTACAGAGACATCGACCTTGACAAGAACAAAGACTACTGGGATGACCTCGTCGTCATCGTCAACGTAAGAATATTGCTCACAAAAAGATAAAAAAACGAAGTATTGTTCTCTTTTTAAGAAGTTCAAACCCGCATATTTATATTTTCTTGTCTGAATTGTAGGATCAATTATCCCAACTAAGGAAGCAGCGACTGCAGCAGCAGTCATCTTCATCGTCCTCAATGGGCCGTCGTGACGACATTCATGATTCAGTTGTGGTGGATGTAGCTTCAGTCTTCGCTGATAAGACTTCTGAACAATTGGCCGTTCTACAGAAGAACATTGAAGACAAACTTAGGGGACGAGGTGAAGGCATTGACATCAACTACTGGGAGGCTTTGCTCACTCAGCTAAAAGCGCATTTAGCCAAGGCAAGGCTGAAAGATCGTCATAAAGAAAACCTCAAGAGAAAACTGCAACATCTTAAAGCTAATCAGTCAAAGGAAGCTGACCCAACAAGTAAACCGCCAGCCAAAGACGAAACAGAATGGGAGAAAACAGAGAGGGTAATTGAGGAAGAAAAGAAGAAGTCATACTCTAGGCCCTCAACGTCGAAGGACACTGATAAGGACGAGGAAAGAAAGACGGCAGCAACCAAGACGAAGAATTCAATTATTAAGGATGACGATGATCAAGCGCACTACGACTACAGTCCCCGTTATATGCGTCCTGAGGAATTGGAGCCTGGTACCATCATTGTTAACGATGAAGAGGACGAGGCTAGACGCCAGCAAGACCGATTGCGATCTCTTAAGGGGGTTAAAGTACAGAGCGTCGTCAACGCAGAGGAGAAGGCTTTGGAACAAGTAAGTGTTAGCCTTGCCAGTTTTCCCTTTATCATGATTTTTAACTGTTTCACTTGATGCAATTTCAGGAGGCACGAAAAGGTATGGGCGATGGTGAAGCTTCATTTGCGGTGGAGTCGTCGCTTCTGGATCAAACTTACGAATGGTCGGACAAGTATCGCCCTCGAAAGCCCCGCTACTTCAACCGTGTACATACAGGATTTGAGTGGAACAAGTATAACCAGACCCACTACGACATGGACAATCCACCTCCGAAGATCGTTCAGGGATACAAGTTCAACATCTTTTATCCAGATCTTATTGACAAGAAGGTCACTCCCAAGTACACACTGACTGCCTGTGAAGACAACAGTGACTTCTGTATTCTACGCATCACGGCTGGCCCACCGTACGAGGACATTGCCTTCAAGATTGTCAACAGAGAATGGGAATATGGATACAAGAGAGGATTTAAGTGCCAGTTCCATAATAACATCTTCCAGCTCTGGTTCCACTTCAAGAGACTTAGATACAGGCGATAAATTTGTGTACTATTGAAAACTTAGATCAAATTTCTCATAATTTGAATACATTTTGATTCATGTTAGCCCTCCAAACAGGAAATCATTGCAAAAAGTCAAGGAAGTATAAAAAACTAGCTGGACTATTTTCTCCCCTCAATGCGAACTGACCCTATTAAAGAGGTTATCGCAGATTTTAATTTCAAGGTGCTTGCATTTATGTTTGTGGGTAGATAGATTTAATACCCACTCGTTAGCAACAAAGCGTGAAGTTATAACTTTAAACGACCCTCTCCAAGAAGTGCTCTAGGTACTCGTAGCCAAAACAAGGCTGTAACGTGCTCATTCAATGCTTGCAACGCCTGGCACAGCTTTTGTTGGCGGATGGGAAGCACAAATACGCCCATAACTCTCCAGCACTCAAGGCACTCGATCTCGATTCCTGCTACTCAACAAAGCACTAACAGTAAGTAATTAATGTAAGATATCTTTTTTTGCGAGCAGTTTATGACGGACGCTGGCATAGAGAGAGAGACCTGCGCAGGTCGCTGATTCTGAACCTGAAGGATTGCAAGGAGTACGATGGCCACGAGATCGAGCCCAAGTTGGTGTTCGGCGACACGGAGATCAGGGCGACGGCCACGCACATCGACACGGGCCGCTCCGTTGTGACCAGTTTTAGCAACAAGCTCTCTCACACCCAACTTGATTGTCACTCACTCTTTTCTTCCAATTTTTGGTTCTTGATATTGTTGAGAGAATGTAACTATAATCGGATTCTACCACCACATGATTTAAAAATCAACCATGCACAAAAATAATATTCCCATTTTGATGAAAACAAAACGATAAAGTTTGCCACTGTAGTACATGAAGAGCTGTAAAAAAAAGGATGAATAAGGCTGCAAGAAGAATGAAATTAACGAATTAATCGCGCTGGTCAGATGATAATTTGGTTCACATTTCTCAAGCATCTCAAATTGAATGAGGTGCGGAGCTGGAGTTGGCACAGAATCCCAGTTCGTAGAGGTCGACAGTACGCCTAGTCCATCTGTTTTGACGCATTGTAAACAAATCGACAGCTGACGAGTGCAACAGCTGACTTTGCCGTCTCGCAGTTTCTTCCTCGCCGATCCGCACGTCCTCTTCCTCTCCTTGGTCTTGGGCATGGCGGGCGCGCGCGCCTTCGCCCTCGTCAACGGCCACGACAACGCGCATCTCGTGATACCTTAAAATGCGTTAATCGAGTTGGCGGACTTGCAGTTTTTAATTCAATGTCATGTAATGAAACGAAAGGTGTGGTTGCAGAAGTCGTTGTCGTCGTACCCGTTGGACGTGGAGTTGACGCGGGCCCTGGAGGCGTCGGCGCCCACCTTCGCCGCGCTCCACCCCCGATCGCTGGCCTCGCCCTCCAAGTCGAGCTCGGCCACCGCCATCAACGACCTCGACTGGGAGCACGAGCTCAGACTCATCGGCAAGAAGGTGCAGTCTCTCAGTCAGCGGACTCGATTTGAGACATTTTGACTAGAATTTGTAATTATTTGTAGGTTTCGAATCCGATGCTGCACTCGTGCGATGTGTGTCGCCTCCCCATTCTAACCTACGGCCGCCTCAAGCCCTGTCATCACGCCCTGTGTTATGCGTGCGCGACCACCGTCTGCCAGGAGAAGTGCGTGCGTTGCAGTCAAAAGGTGGTCAAGGTGAAGCGCATCCGACTCGGATCCGTCTTTATGTGCACCTTCAAGGGGTCCAGATACGGCCATGACGGGTGCAGAAGGACCTACATCTCGCAGAGAGATCTCAATGCCCACTTGCAACATCGTCATGGAGCCAAATTGCTGGAGGAGAGCTCAACTGACCAATCACTGAGCGAAAATACGGCTTTCGAAAATGTCCCAAACATCGATCCAGGGGAGAGCAATGAGCGGCTGAACAATTTGCTAGAAACGTCTGCAATTGCCTCGAATTTCAGAGTGACCAGCGAAAAGTTGCAGCTCTCGCCGCGTCTTGCACCCCCGCCAAAGGAGCTTGATCACGTGGCATTAACAAGTGGCAATGCAATGAGTGCAACGCCGACACAGCTGCCCAATCTCTCTCAACCACCACCAAGCTTCTTCAGTGAACCGCAGCATGGCTATGGTTACATGTCGTCCGTGACTTCATCATTGAATTTGACTTCTGGTGCTCGTCAATCGCATTTGTATGGGTGTCCACCATAGTGAGTTTTTGTTGTTGTGTTTGTTATTCTTCCGAGGTCATAGGAGCTGCAGTGCTGCTGCACCTCTTGAAGCCATTCACTGCATGCTTTAATTGGCAGCTTAATAGACTTGCCAAGATGTGAAGACATTGCGTGTGTGCAAAATGCTGCTTGATTTATTATTCGCCAGTGTCAGAACATCTGTGGCAGTACGTCTGTGATACTTCTCCGGAAAAAAGAATTTTTATAACGTATTCCACGTACGCGATATGAGAGCGGTACATTTGGGAATGACCTACTTAAATGTCCCTAATTCAATTTAGGTTGAGAATATTTGGCTGTTTTTTTATTGCTCTTTGCCTGACAAATTTGCATTTCCGGACGAAAATGCGTTGGGCCTTTGACAGAGGAATTTTTGTCGTATTAATTTCTCCGTTGAGTTTTTATGGATTTCATGAGGAATTTCTGGATTACATTTAGACGTATGACGTATTAAGTAAAAGGTTAAACCCTGGTACCACCGGCCCCTGTTGCGAAGTAATTTTTTATGCATAATTCACTTTCAGACTCAAAAAGGTAAGTTACATCCTTTACGTAAAATTCACATGAAGTTGATTATGAAAACAACTGATACAGTGCATTCCACATTAATGAAAATGACGGAGTTGTGCTTGATCTGTGCTTCTTCTTTTGGTAAGTTGTTACTGTCGTAATTTATCGCTCGTACTGATAACTTGGTGATCGTTCTCGTTCTAGTTGACGTAGGTGACGCTGTTGTTCCTGGTGGACCTGCCGAAGGCGGAGTTGCCGGCGTTGCGCACGGCGGCCGCAGTCCCCGGCCTGGTGTCGGTGGCCGTCTCGGTCGTCACGGACTCGTTGGTGCCGCCGTTGTTCATGTTCACCTCGTTGTTGTGGCTCACCACGCTCACTCTGGACGCCCTCTTCATCTTATTCCCCATAAACGACAAGTCCTCGCCTCCAGTCGGCAGTATGGGGCAGCTTTAAGCAAGATTTTTCGCACATGACCAAAACGATAAGTACATTTTTATCGTATCATTGATTATCACCAATAAATGTGAGCCAAAGTAAGTCCAAGAGTAACTGCTAGCAGGAGCACAATGAGGAGAAGCAGAAGAGTTAGCCAAGTCCCAGCAGTGTCGCAGGCGCCGGAAATAATAGAGGCTCGGTTGGGACTGGTGCTAACCTCGAGCGAGCAGCAACGAGGACGGACTCTCGGCACGAACGAGTTGCTGTAATTCAAAAGCATTTTCCTTGAACACTTAATTGGTTAATTAGTTAATTAATTGGTTAAGTACGCAAGGTCGAGTTCAATGGCGCAGAGGAGAGGTCTGGATCCCTTGGCGTCACAAGCAGCATCGATGTTCCAGACGCTCCAGTTGCGTCTGGCCACTCTGTTGTTTCTGAATCTGGATGGGAATCGATTTTGATAGGTGACATTCACCTCCGGTTGTTCGTCTCTCAGACAATTGATTTCCGCATTAATGCTGCCATTGGACTTCGTCACGCCGATCACGAACTCGTCGGCCGCGCAGTCGAACGTCTGCGTGGCCGTCAAGGACGAGGAGCCTAGGAACAAGCGAAAATCAATAATAAGTCAAAAATTTTTATTAAACAAAAAAGGTTCATTTTAATTATATCTCAAAGTTTTATTAGGAACGTTTTACCGTATCTGGAACAGGTTTCCTGTTGGAAGTGTAGTTGGTCGTTGTCCTTGGCGGTGGGTCTGGAGCAGAGCACGCAGACGAAGAAGGGCGCCGCCGTCTCCGCGTCCCAGCTGCTCGACAAGGGCGAGCCCAGGGACACGCCCACAATCGACCGACCCGCATCGCATTGCAGTAACTCCTCTGTAATTAGAGTTAGTAAATATATCAATTAAGACATAAAATACCAAGAAAAGTTATTTTAATAAGTAAAATTAGTACCGACTTTTCATCAAAGCACATTTGACTATTGTCAATATAGCAGAATAAATGAGTAAATTTATTAAATTTAATTTCCTAAATTAAGAACCCAATAAGCCACAAAACTTCAACATACAATAATATGAACCAAAACTTAATTTTCATTTACTCAGGTTTTCGTTGGCGTGGACCAATTCGTTGTGGAGACTGGTGATTATTATTATTGTAAAGCATAATAAGTAATGAAGGTCCATCTTGTCCTGAGTGACTAGAGGAAGTGATGCGCAGCCAGCCGAGAAGAGCAAATTGCTTTATGCACTAGTAATGA
The DNA here is from genome assembly GCA_028566655.1 of Metis holothuriae. NCBI lineage: Eukaryota > Metazoa > Arthropoda > Copepoda > Harpacticoida > Metidae > Metis > Metis holothuriae. Next base: position 7,204 of record JAOXNJ010142739.1, read on the forward strand.
GGGCCCGAATCGATCTGGAGGAGCATCTGATCCCGCTCAGGAGGTACGATTCACGAAAAACACTGCGACATTTACTCAAAACAGCAATAATGAGGACATCTAGCTACTATATATTATAGAAACTATTATAGAAAGAGAGAGCTAAAAAAAGGAGCTTTTGCTGGGCCTTTTAGCTTTATTTTTTGTTGGATCAATAGCATTCAGTGTTTGCTACATTCAAAGCAATAAATAGAATACTTAGAGTAAGTAGTAAGACCAATATACTACGTATTTACTAGCAACGGAAGTGCCTCGAGACTGCTAATGGAGACTTGGCTTGAACCAAGCTTATTTAGAGCTACTTATCATATGTAAAGTTATACATAAATGCATATAGAGATAAATAAGTGGAATAAAATTTGATTGGAAATGTATTTATAATAAAAATTTGTTTTTTTGATTGACATAATTCCTTCTTTGAAGAGTATTAGACGCTACATATTCGTAGGTTCGTGCCCTTTGAACGAGCGAGTGCACTCGGCCCTAACGTGACCCACTTCAATGAACCGAATTAAACCTAGTAAATACGTATTAAATAAAAAAGTTGACGATAGTCTCAAAAGCTTCTTAAAAGAGAATTGTATTTGTAAATAAGATATTTTATTTACTTAAACAAAGCACTAATGTAAAGACAGGATGTCTCTAATCCTCAGGAAAGAACTTCAGCCTCCCAACAAAGATTTAGAAGGCACGGATGGCAGCCAGACACGAGAGCAACGACCTGAATCAAGAATTGAGTAAAAAAGGTAGCTCCACTCAATTATTCAGAATCCTCTCAACATCGATTGATGCCCTATGTACTGGCCCTGTATTAATACCTGCTCGACATTTCCACTGCACATCAAAATAACATTAGTGTAAAAGAATCTTCTAGAAACATTATTTTATGTTAAATACAGTATGTAGTAGTTCCTTTAGTACTGTACTTGATAACATGATGGATTCTATTACAGAATCCTTGAAGCATCTCTTAACAGGACCTACAATATAATGCTGATTGTGGCTCGATCTGACCCTCACGTGTTGTCGACACGTGAAGCTCGTTAAACAGAGACAAATGGTTACACAGATCGTATTTCATGTCAATCCTACATTATTCCTAAAAAAGATCTTTAAAACCATGAATTTGTCAGTTTATTGCTATGTATTGGACGATGCTCTTGCTGTTGTTGTTGGTGTCCTTGTCGTCGGGGCAGTTGGATTCCATGGAGTACGAGGACTACGAGAGCGACAGTCTGGAGTCGCTGATGTCGAGGCGCGTGAGGAGGAGCGTCGAGGACGAGGGGGAGAACCCCGACTACGTCTACACCGACAGCCAGGAGGACCCGGACTACTTGGACGACGACAAACCAGGAGCAAAGTCGTTCTTCGGATCACTCCTTTAAATTTCATTTTTATCCTAAATGAAGTATAACAACTAATATATGTACTCCTACCATCTGATAGTTTTAGGTGAATTCGTAGAAATAAAGGCAGAGCTAGTAATCAATCAATCAATCAATCAATCAATCAATCGAGATATAGCTCGAAGCAAAATAGTAAAAAAGAGTGCAGTAAAGGGCACAAGTAAAGAAAAGCGTAATTTTTATCTTAGTTAAAAAGGGGAAATAGTGTAAAAGTACGTAACTGTATAGCTAGCTATACTGAGTAGGAGAATGGGACCAAAAATAGCCTTAGGCTGAACAAAACAAAAAATAGATTTGCACACAATTGTTACTGTAAGTTTGAGCAATTGCTTTTACCAAGCAAGATCTATTTTGGGCACGAGAAAAACAAGTGAGTATAGCCAAAACAAATTCTGTGGTATCAAAAGTTCGTCATTGCACATTTCACTCTCCACCATGAATGTTTCCAATCATCTGAAGCTATTATTCTTGATGCAGGTAAAATAGAGTGAAATCAATAAATCACTCCATCTAAACTTAAATAATTACTTAATCTTTTTTAAATCCATGTTCCCAATAAAAGGTTGTGGCCAGCACGACCTCCACCTTGACTCCCGTTCTGAAGCCCTGTGAACAAATCTACCCGCAGTGGCTCTGCATCTTCTCCCATTCCAAAGGCAAATCAACCAATCAATCAATGAGCAATCAATCAATAATCAATCAATTAATCAATCAATCACATTCATATTTATTCATAGGCACCTCTTTGTCCAAACGATTGGCCAATTCTCTGGACCTAAATCCACCAAAACCGCAATCACCTTCAGCACCCTACTTGCCATGGTCATCTTGGCTTTCATCTCGAATTCCACGTGGTTCCGGCTCACTTCATCCTCGTACTTCAGGCCCAATGTTGAATTGGGAGCAAAGTGAGTGGTTTCAGCAAATGTCGCAGTACTGCATTGATTCAAAGCCAGAGCGATATTCTGCAGAGAGTCTGCTGTGCAGCGGTGTCATCGATTTCGGCATCACGTGATTAATTGATTTCAATCAAAATTTAAAAAAAAATAAATAAATAAATAAAATTAATTAGTTTAATTTTGAATTTGAGACAATAAATATATGTGCTCTATAATGATCGATATGAGTGTTTTTTCCTGCAGACTGTTGCGCACTGGCTACGATCTGCGTGACACTCTCACCTGCTTCGTGCTGAGTAATAAGCTTAATAAATAACGAAAGTTACTATTATGTAAATCATTTGATGGAATTGATTTTTAAATATAAATTTACACACAATATATCATTGTTACAGACATTTTCGTTGGTTCGGAGTGGCCTTGTCTGACTTGGACTCTGGTGCGTTTCCTGTTGCCCGACTTGGACGAGAGTCTCATCTATCTTAACCAACGCGGTCTGGCTGACAGCCCTAAATAGAGTTTAGGAAGCACTGCATAATTTCGCAAATATGAGTTACTTAAGAAAATTAATCATACTTTTCAGAATATTAAAAAATAACGGAATAATAAAGTTTGGAATAAAAGGTGTATACGTGACATTTCTTAAGACAGCTCTCGCACCCTCCCTCGTCCCTTCCGCAGGAAAGGATGCAGAGCAGCATAAAATACTCATAACCATAGCCAGCTCTATTATGCAGTTCCTATTTAGAGTATTATATTGTACTTCATTACTATTCTTTAATGCTATTATTGTATAAGAGTAATATAATGCCGTGACAAAGTATAAGAGTAGAGTATAAGGGACTTTGGTGTGAGTCTCTTTTGTAGCGTCGTTGGGTCGCTGTGTGCGACAGGATGGAGAGCTTTCTCTCCCTCGTCCTTGCAAGACCTACATGAAGGGCCCAGTCGCATCAGCTAACCGCTTCAGCATCCCTGATGGGGTAGCACCACTTCCTCATGGAGAGCAACGCGGCCAATCTCAGCCGCGTCTCGTCCACGTCGACGACCAACACGCACACCAGACACTGGATCAACTCCGTCTCAGACATCTGTAACACAATCGAAGTCTATTCAAAGCATTTTTCACATCTTTTAAGCCCTTTTTTCAGTGTTTTTCGATTAAAATACAGCTTGAGAATTGATTGATTGATTGATTGATTGAATAGACGGTCCAGATGAGATCGAGGACTTGCTGGACGACTTGAACCGCTTGGAGCTGAGCACGGCTGTGGAGCGGTTCGAGGTGGACGGGTCGCAGACGGGCGTGGACAGCCTCGAGTCGCCGACGCACTCGTGGGACTCGCACCCCAACAACGGCTTCGTCCTGCACACCTGCAACAACAACAACAACAACAACAATCACAACAGGACCCGCGTCTCCGTCCCCGTGAACAACAGCAACAACAACAACAACAACAACAACAACAGCAGCAATTGCGGCC
>JAOXNJ010142850.1:0-11025 GCA_028566655.1 Metis holothuriae
TTTCATAACTAAAGAAGACTTATATTCTTGTTGAGTAGGTAAGCTTATGGGGTCTATTTTGTTTTCACTTGGTGAAGATTGCTTTTGTTTTGTTTCTTCAATTAATTTTTTATTTAGTTGTTTAGTTAGGTTTTTAGAATCGTTAATCAGTTCTGATTCTGATACTTCTAGAATTTGTGCAAGTTTTTGTATTTTTTCGTAACTTAAGGTTCTTCTACCTGCTTCTACATGGGAGATGGCTGTTGCGGTTACATCTATCTTATTAGCAAGCTCCATTTGAGTTATTGATTTCTTAATACGTAATTGTTTAATAAGATGGAAATTTAAATTATTAATTATGGTTTTATAATTTATTTTAGTAGAGTCATCAATAAGCTCATCTTCTTTAATTTTTAAAGCTATAGCTATTTTTTTTATTAATTCAGGAGTAAAGCTTTTATATCCATTCTCTAGTCTTGATATTAAATCAGAGTTTTCATTTATTAATTGTGCTAGTTCTTTTCTTGATAGTTTTCTTTCAACTCTTTTTTTTGCAAGAATACTATTGTAATTAATAATTTCTTCTTTTATTTCTTCAGGATTATCTACTATGTCTGATTCTTTTAAGCTTAAGGACTGTGCTAATTTTTTTAAGGCTTTAGATGTGATTTTAGTTCGATAATTTTCAATAGCCGACAGATATGTGTATGATAAATCGGACATTTCGCTTAATTGTAATAAACTAAGCCCCTTACTAATTCTAATCTGTTTAAGATTATTCTTTATGATATTACTTTTTAGCGGTGCGTTATTCTCGTTTTCAAAATCATAACCAAGTATTTTACTTAATATTTTTATATCACTAGCACTGGGAGTAAGCCTTCCTTTTTCTATTTTTGATATTGTGCCAAAATTTAAATTTGTTTCTACTGCTAACTCATTAATGGTTAATCCTTTTTCTTCTCTTTTTTTTGCAATCTTAACACCAATATGTGTTTTTCCAGACTTCTCTATTCTTTCTATATCTTGTTTTGTTAGCTTGACTATTATGTCACTAGCATTAACTTCAAGAGCTTCAGAAATTAATATTAATTTCTCCTGACTTATACCATAAATCCCTCTTATTAAGGCAGCTAAATGTTGTTGATTGATTCCTGTTATGTCAGATAATTCTTTTGTAGTTAATCCACGAATATTTTTAATAAGCTCTATATTATTTGTATGTTTTCTATTTTTTGTATCAATAGGTTTGTAATCTTCAATGATATCTGATTCATGCACGTCTAAAGCTTCAGCTATAATTTTTAAGAAATCAGGGTTTATTTGTCTAGTGCTATTTTCAAATTTAGATAATGTTGTATGATTTAAACCAACTAATTTCGCTAATTCTTTCTGACTTAACCCCTTACTTTGCCTTATTTGGGCAAGGTTATTATTCTTTATGATATTACTTTTTTGCATTCAAACGCTTGACATAAATATATGACTATGCTAACTTACAATTATAACAAAAAAACCATATCTAAAACTAGGGTGTATAGCTACCAACGTTTTAGATGTGTTTAGGGTACAGATATCTAGTAGGAGCAATAAAGTAATTACATCCTTAATTCTAGCCTCGTGTTGTAGTTAAATACAAGTTTCTATTAGATATCGTACTTTTAATAATAACTATTATAAATGTAGCTTATTAATAATTAGTTAATAGAGTTAATTATGGCAGTAAAAAAAATTAGAAATAATAAAAATATCAATCATAACCTCAGCTTACAGCAAGATTTATCTTTAATGAGTGCATTTGAAATAATGGACCTTTTAGGTTGTTCTGAGCGTTCTGCATATAGATATAAGAAGAATGCTAAATCTTTTATGAGTGGAGATTTCAAATGTGGCAGTACTGCCACTGCCACAACCTCTACAACGGTTATAAAGCCAGACTTTCAGGTTGTTAATGGTGGCAGTAACTTAATAAATACTGCCATTGATAATCTAAATTCTACTATAGAGAAGTTAAATAATCGCATCGAATCGCTTGGCAGTGTTATAGAGAAACTGCCAAAAGATATAGTAGATAACTTGAATAAAGTTGAAGAAAAAATTACTGCCAGCACTGCCAAGAAAACTGTCCAGAAGACTGCCAGATGTGGCAGTACTGCCAAAGTGTATACACATGAGGATAACTCTAGCATTGAAGCTAAAAATCAAAGTGGCAGTGGCAGTATAAAAAGTGGCAGTAAATCACTTGCTGGCAGCGCTGTAGCTGTTGAAAACACTGGCGTTGAGGCTAAAACTGCCAACATTCGTGGCAGTAACTGCCAAAATAACCCTTTAAAGGGGGGGGATATAGGGGGGGGATTGAATCATCCTACTACAATGATAGACTCTAGTAGAACTATGAATCTCTCTTTAGAAAAAGAAAAACAAGAAAAAGAAAAAAGTCTTTCCAGCAGTTTAGAAAACAATCAACAAACTCTTTCTGTTAGTTCTAAAAGTTTTTTTGTTCCCAAAGTTACTAAACTGGGTTCAATTCTAAAACAAGTCTCTCAAAAAGAAGAAAAGCTTTCTAATGATTTTGATTTGAAAAAATGGCAAGAAGAACAAAAGAAAAAACAACAAGAGCTATTGAAACAAAAAGACTCTGAAGAAAAACAACAAGTTGTTATTGAACCTACTGAAACAACTCAAACTACTGAAAACACTGTTGAGCTAGTAAAACCACTAGAAACAGAAACACAGGATATTACAGAAACCACAATCGTAGAAGCAAAGACTCAAGGTGAAACAGTTCTTATTTCTCATTCTACGCACTTTATGAGCTCCTCTATGGTTGTGGACCCCAAAAATGTTGAAACAGTAGAAAAGGTAGAGAATGATGGTATTGCTTTTTTTAAAGAAAAAATAGAGAAACATTATCCTAAAAGTCATTATAAACATAGGTTTGATGTTGCTTATAAAGCTTGGAATAATCTTGATGTTCAAGACAAAGAAGAACTACACGACTGTATTGTAAAAATCAAACTATATTATCGAGAAATAGATCCTAAGTATAGGCCTAACTTGGTTAAGTTTATAAAAAACAAAAAATGGAAAGATATAGACTTCGAACAGTCTCTTAAAGATAGCAAATTATGGAAAACTATTAAGGCTGGAGCATTACAGATGTGGCAGAGCGACATTATGCCATACAAGCAGGCTTTAGCGTTTAAAGCTGAACGCTATATGGAACATATAAAAAACGAGGGGTGTTAGAAGTGGAAAAAATGTTGAATGAAATTATAACAAGTTGTTATTATGAAAAAACTCTTACAACTCATAGTGCTGAGAAAAGTATAGTTGTTTTACAAGAAAGAATTGCTAATAAAAAACACAATCCCTTACAAAAAGCAATTTTAACTTTTCAACTTAAAGAAGAGTTTTATGTAACTGTTTTAACTAAAGAAGAAAGAGAAGTTAATAATTCTGGATTATTCTTTCCCTTTAAAGTTACTTTAGAGTTAGAAGATAGGCAAGATAAAATAAGAGAAGCTATCAGCTTAGCAAAAGAAGAATTCTTACAAAAAGAAGATAAATACTATTTTATTCATGAAGAAATAATACCAGCACTTGAAACAATACAAACTAAAGATTGTGACTTATTAGGTATTCATAAACACTTATCTGAAAGCTATCATTTTAAACAAGACAAAGTAAACGCTTTAAAAGATCTTCTAAACACTTTCTTTACCGGTTTTGATCTTTATGGACGTAATATTGAAACACTAGCATATATTTATGAGCAAGCACTTTGTATTTATCCGTTTAAGTACTTAAAACCAGTTTTACAGTGTAGATTATGGAACCAAAGAAAAGTAGCTACCATACAAGAGATAGAAGATAAGATACAGTACCTTGATGGTGATAGGTCTGATATTTACTATCAGATATCACAAAGTGTTAAAAACAAAGAACTTTCTTTTGATGATACTGAAGACCATGATGATGTTTTTTCTTTATCTAATGGGGAATAGGGGATTAACCATGTTAACCAAAAATAGACAACAATTAACCAAGATTAACCACAAGTTAACCCACGCTAGGAATAATGCGGGTCTCAAGCGAAATTCTGGAGAATATTTAGAGCAATGTTTTAAGTATCTTTTAGATAATATAGTGTCTAGCCAAGAAAGTTGTATCGTGTGCTATAGAAAACATGCTAATGAAGCGGTTAGTTGGTTAGCTAAACAAAAAATGTTTGGTGCAGTAAAAAAACTTGGATACTTCAAGGGAGATTTAGATTTTAGCATAACTTTAAAGAGTGGCTTTACTGTTTTTGTTGAGGTTAAAAGTGGTAATGCTCAATTAACTAAAGAACAAAAGACATTGATTGATAGTTATAAAGAAAATGGAGTCCCTTATTTTATTTTTGCAGAAAGACAATTTAGAGATTATCACACAGTTGTAGCTACCCATAATATGTCTAGAGACTTACACAACATTAAATTAGTTTTTAATAAAATTATTGAAAGTAGTAAAGATATTAAAGGAGTATCATATGCCACAATTTAGTGAGAACTCAAAAAAGCAATTGAAAACAGCACATCCATATTTAGTGGACTTAATGAATAAGGTTATACAGGAGTATGATTTAACTGTTATTCAAGGATTAAGAACAAAAGAAGAACAACAAGAGCTTTTTGATGAGAAGAAAACAAAAACTCTTAACTCTAAGCATTTAATGCAAAATGATGGTTATTCACATGCTCTAGATATAGCTCCATATCCTATTGACTGGAGTGATACAAAGAGATTTTTTTATTTAGCAGGTTTGATTTATGGCCATTATTATGAGGATACAAATAAAGATAAATACTCTTTAAGATGGGGTGGTGACTGGGATAGAGATAAAGATTTTAATGACCAAACATTTAATGATTATGTTCATTTTGAGATAAAGCTTAATTAGTAAATCAGTAAGTATAAAGGATAAAAAATGGAGAGTAAGTATAAAGGGAAAAGAAAAAAGGCTCAAAAATTGACCATGGCTCAAAAAGAAATGGCAATAAAATTGAAATCCCAGAATTACAGTGAAGAGGAGATAGCCGACCAAATAGGAACAACTAGAGGAGTGGTTAGAGGCTATATAAAAAATGTTAAAAAAGCAGAAAAAACAATAGAGCGTACTCCACCTGTACTTGTGAATGAACTAACAAAACAGTTGGAAGCTAATGAAGCTTTAGGATTGCAGGTAGATATGGGAAAAATTGTAGTTGCATTTATGAATAATGTTTTTACAAGTGACAAATTAAATGAAGCAAGTGGAGATGTGCATATGATGTCTGCAACGAAAATTTTAGAGGCACTGCTTAATAGTAAGTAATAAATATAATGTTTGATTTAAGTGAATTAAAAAAAATAAAGCAGGAAATAAAAGAAGAAATTATGGGTGCACTTTATGGTGAGTTAAATAAACCTATTGAGTTTGATGTTATACCTTCATATAGGAATATTCTTGAAACAGACTATAAGTTTATAACCATAACAGGTGGTCGTGCATGTGGGAAAAGTGAGAATATTTCCATGTATTTACTTGAAAAATCTGATGACCCTATATTTAAAGGGGCTTTATTTATTTACCTTAAGAATTTTAAAAGTTCAATGGAAATAGGACCATATGGAAGATTAAAACGTTTAATTACTCAAGGTGGTTATGAGGATAAGTTTGAAATACAAAAAACTTTTATTAGAAACAAAAAAAATGATGTTAAGTTTGTTTTTCTAGGTCATAGAGAACATTTTAGTACTACTTGGTTATCCCAGGAGATGCACAACACTAAGTTAAAAGACTTAGATAATGTAGCATATCTAGTGTTAGATGAAGCTCAGACAGTACGTAATGATACAATAAAAACAATTGTTCCCTCTATTCGTGGAACAAAGTTATTCCCTAAGAGTAGAATTATATCCACACTAAACCCAGTTTTAGAAAAAGACCCTATTGTTGCTTATACTGAGAATGAAGAAGACTCTATTTTAAAACATTTTACAATCTTTGATTTACCAGAAAAATACAGAAGTGAAGATCAATATAAATTAGCTAAGTCACAAGTAGCACGTGAAGAAAATACACATGAATGGTATGGAACTCCTAATCCTAATGTGCGTGGTGTGCCATTTAACAATACAGAAGTAAGAAAGTTAAACAATAAAAAGCCTACAGGGAATGTATATGCTTTTTTAGATCCTAGTTTTAAAGGGGTTGATTATACTGCTTTATCTATTGGATGGAAAGAAAAAGAAAATACGGGCAACAAGTTATTTGTTTATGGGCAGTGTTTTAATAGATCATGGAATGATTGTGTTAGTGATGTAATAAAGCTTATAAAGCAATTTAATGTGAAGTATTTCTATTATGAGGACAATGTTATAGGCGGTACCCCACAAGAAGTTTATTATGCACTTGGTGTGCTATCAAAACCTAAAACTAGTAAAGGTTCTAAGATAGACAGGATATACAGGTATTCTTTTCTTGCTGAGAGCATTGTTTTATTAGAACAGAATAACAAGACATATATTAATCAAATAAAAACTTATGAAGCTAGTAAATCTTTAGGTGGGAAACAAGATTTTGATGATGCACCAGATAGTTTAGCTAGTTTATGTAAAGAAATGGGATTTTAAATGGATTTAATAAGTAAATTATCAGGATGGAGAAATAGCTCTATAAATCATAACTCTTATTTTAGTTTGCGTCCAATGCACTTAGACTCTGATTGTTGGGTACATTATTCCCTTGAGAATTTATACAAACAGATTTTTTATGATGTATTAAGTTTAACTACAGGTTTAAAGGATGGACAAGCCAATATTATGTACAATAATAGCTCAATTGATTACCATGCTAGATATGGATTAATTCATTATTTGGTCGAATCTTATATAGGTGCAAAGGAAATTTATTTAAGATTGGTGCCTAATAATAGAAAGCCTATGGTAGAAAAAGTTGTAGGGGAATATGAAAGTGTGAATGATAACAGTGTTATAAAGGTAAGCTTTAAGCACTTTAATGAACCCGCACAGTTATATCAATTGTTCGCTTTACAATATCAAGTTTTACAGTATATACATGCTGGCATGTGTGTTGCTAGTACTCCTGCTTTTAAAATATCAGACCTTAGAGCCTCAAGTGGCTCACCTGCCGAGCGAGACATAAAAAAGCAAATACAAGATATCACAAATAGTTTTAGTAGTTCACATAATGCCATTGTATTGGATGGTGCTGATAGTATAGATTTTTCTTCTTTTGATAGTACTTCAGCAGAAAAATTGAATGATATTATCATAGGTTTAATTTCTACGGTAACAGGATTACCAAAATCTTATATTGGTGCAAATAGGTCATCTAGTTTAGGTGATAGTGGTAACGCGGATGAAAAACAGTTTTTAAAAAGTATAAGGCGCTACTTTTATGAAATATTTAAAGGCGTAGTAGACAGTTTATTGGATACTGATATCCAGTTAAAAAGCACAACAAAAGAAGATATATCATGGAAAATAGATATGTTAAACCAATTAGATTCTATTAGTGAAGAAGTTTTAGACTCTAAAATGAAAGAACAACTTATGAGTGAAATATACAATGTCAAGTAGCATTATAGTTTATCCTAAAGAGTACTTTGGTAATAGCGTATCTGGGCGTGATAGACAATACAAGTGGTTTAAAAAGCTAATGAAGTTTTCTAGTGAGAAAATAAGAATATTACCTTCACAATCTAGAAAGTCAGACCCCATACATGCACTTGATTATGGGCGTGTTATGAGTGTTAAAAATGCCACAAATAAAGAGTTCTTTGGGCGTTTTAGTTCTTGCGGTTGTGGTTTTGAATATAGAGGAGATAATAAAAAATTTATTGATTTTATAGAAAATATGGAAATAAAAAAAGTTAGCAACATAGCTTTAAGTAGTAGTGAAATTAACAAGAAAAAAGCCCTTGTGGGTTCACAAGTTAAACCCCATAACAGTGAAGAAATAGAGGAGTTAATAGAGAAAGATTTTTTTAAAGTAAATAAGGAAAATAAAACTTATGAGTTAGCTACAGGGTTTGCTTTTATTTCAAGGGCTCGTAAGAAAGAAAATATTATTAATGATGCAAAAAAAGCTTTAAAGCAATCAACTCCAAAGGTGGGAAAGATTGTTGCTAAGTTAACAGCATTTTATAGTGTGGATTTAGTAACAAATAATATCTTATTAAGAAAAACTATTGCGAATACTATTAAAGGTAGTATTTACGAAGAAAGATATCTACTTTACAGCAATAAAGAAAAAGAAATATTAGCAATTACCAGTGTATTTAATAAGAAAAATAAAGAAGTATCTACATCAATTACTAGTTTTGATGATTTAAAAGCTAATGACAAATTAAAACTATCTTACCAAAAACATTATAAAAATTTTAAACCGAAGGAGGTGATCCAAAAATGGGTAAAAACAACAAAATAAATAAAGAAAAAGAACAAGTACCTATGGAAGTTGTTAGCATTGAAAACAATGAAGAACCTAAGTTATTTGAAGAAAGTTCAAATAATGAAGCCACTAAGAGTATTTCTTTAGATGATTTAGATAAAAGTAAGCATAAGTTTATGCCAATATTCGACAGAAAAGAAAAAGTAATTGAACAACGTACAACTAAGAGAAAAGAGTAAGGAGAAATAGATGAGCAATGAGATAGAAGAAAAACAAGCACAACAAGAGTCTGCAAGAGAAACAATAGACTATGACAAGTTAGCTAATCTTGTAGCGGAAAAAATGAAGCCACAAACAACTCAAGAACCACAAAAACCTGAGGTTATGGGGAGTTATGAGGCATCAATTAAAAAAACACAACAGGTAGAAAAAGAAAAAGAAGAAAGGGAGAAAATAGTTAAAGCAACTAAATATGTTACTTCTTTTCCTGCGTTTATTGAAGAAAACAAAAATGTTTTACCTAAGGAGTTTCAATATATTGTTGATAACAATAAACAATATAGTTCTGATGATGAGCTTTATGAAGCATATAGGCGAGATGCTGTTGATTTCTTTTTTAATGAAAAAGAAAACTTAGAAGCATTAAGCGAAAAAGATAAAGCTATTGTTAATAAATGGATAAACTCAGCAAAAGAACAAAGACTCAAGCCAGATTTAGAAAAAGCGTATGATGTTTTTAAAAAGGCCATAGAAATAAAAAAAGCGGTTGCGAAAGAAAGAGACAAAATGGATGCTTCAAGAGTTAACTATGGGGTTAGTAACAAAATTTCTAGTATGGCGAACATTGAGCAACAAATTAGTCAACCCGGTATATCAAGGGAGAAAATAAAAGAATTAACAGCAAGAATTAACTAAGGAGAAAAACATGTATGAAAATTCAACTTCAATATTAGGATTAGCAGGTAAAAACAGCCCTACAGATACAACAGCAAGATATGAAAGAATTGGTGAGGAGGAGCTTAGTACAACCAAGATATTACCTGGGGTTTTTGTAGCTAGAGTTGGTGCATCAGCTGTGGAAAGAATTCATAACACTATGACTACTCCAGTTACTAGCGATGTAAATATAATTGGTGTAGCCACACCAAATACAGGAGATAGCAAGGGAGTTGATATTACTATGAAGGGATTACATATTCCAGTTATTTCAGCAGTGGACTCAAACACATGGACCATAGATAGTCCTATTTATATTGACGTTTTAAACGGATGGGCTACTAACACAGATGGTGCGGGAGCTAACATACTATTAGTTAATGCTAGAGTGTCTGGAGTAGAGGGAGATGAGAATGTGAATCCACCTGTAGATATAAACGGCAAAACACCTGAAAAATGGGTTTACATAGATTTAACATAATAAAATAGGAAAAGAAAAATGTCTGTAGATTTTATAAGTACAAATAAAGAAATAATTGAAAGAAATGGCTTTATTATTTCATCAATTCAAGAACAATACCAAATGGCAAGCTTTGCTTTTGTAGGCAATGGTAACTTAAAAGGTTATAATTCACCTAACGCAAGAGATGGGTTTGGAGGAGCTACAGTTAAATCTTTTACTCCTACATTGCAGACTCCTGCAATGCCTTCGGTAATAAGTGCATTAACAAATGTATTTAATACTGCAAAAGCTACACATACAGCACATGTATTTGAGATGAAACCTTTAGTATTACGTTATGATGTTTCAAAACAAGATGATGCAGCGGACCAAACTAATGTATATGGTGAGATTTTAAAATCTATGAGAGTATGGCTTGACACAGAAACTATGCCTATATTAGTTGAAAATATAGACCCTGGCTCTGACTCTTTTATTACAACAGCGGCTGGAATTAGTATAGGCGAAATTAATGAGGCAGCAGGCAGAGCTTTTGACTCTTTAAAGAATAATTTAGAGATTAGTATAGGTAGTGGCCTTACAATATATGTTGATGATAATGTTAATGCTTTTTTAAGGAAGCCAACACAAAATGAACAATCCACACTAAGAAGTGTTTTCATACAGGCTCTTGAAGGCAATATGTTTGGAGTATTCAACAACCAAGTAAGTAAAAGTATTAAGCAACAGTTAGTGAAAAATGGAACTACCTTTGAAGATAATGATGGTTTAATTTTAATTGGTTATACACCTAACATAAGATTACATCATGGTTTTTTACCACAATTATATGGCCAAATTGCAACACCTGATTTAACTATAGCAAATCATTTCGCAACAAATAATATCTCTTTTGAGATATTTAAAGAGTCAGTAGTAGCCATAAAAGTTACAGCTTAATTAGGAGTATGGTAATGGTTGACTTAGAAATAATAGTTGCTATTGATGAAAAACTAGTCTGTTGTGGCGAACGTGTCCTTGATGATTGTGAAAAGGAAAACTTAAGTTATCTAGATTTAGATTTAACAACTGAAGAAGGTTTGTGGCAAGCAGCATATGAGGTTGCTTTTAACAGAGTAAAAAACATGGGTTGTAAAGCCACAAGAAGTTTAGAGTGTTTAATAAATAAAGCCAAGTTACAAAGCAATTATGAAATAAAAGAACAACC